>CAIGRN010164616.1:0-12164 GCA_903798345.1 Fraxinus anomala | reverse complement strand
TTGACAAACATTAAAATGAGTTTTTTTAAGGGAAAATGAGTTTTGGAATAGTGATTTTTTGGAGAATGTGTTGTTAAAAAGTAGGAAAAATTTTGAATTTATGTGTAAAATATTTATTATGTAAATATGTGGTTGAAAATAAGTTTGAGAAAAAGAAGAGTTTTGAGAAAATGGATGACAAAAAGGGGCTTAATTTTAATTTATTCGTTTCTCAAACATGTACCATCTAAGTCCTGTTGCATTAGTTCATGGTATATTTACAAGTCTGGTAAAACTTAAATCAAATTTTTGATTCTTTAATAGATGAGAAAATAATGGATCATTTCTAAGAGTCTCGAATGATATTTATAAAAGAAGCAAATATATAAAATGAAAATTTGAAATTTGAATTACCATTCTATGCAATCTGTGGACAGATCATTAATCTCAATCCCTGGAAAAGATTTCTATCCAATATACATTTTCCGAAATTTCTGAAAAAGGTAAAATGAAAAGATTGGGAATCTACTGATGTGGAGGTAAAGAAGAAGAGCCCCACCATTTTCTGACGCTGGTTCAACGCCTGCAGTTTATGCTTGTCGTACTCATTTCTTCTCCCTTGCTTCCTTAACTGTTTCAAAATGATTGTATCCAGGGACAATTAGATAGATGAAAATAAAAGATATATACTATCACTATACATGTAACTATACACCAGAAATATTGGTAAAAACTGAAATTTTTAGTAACTATATTAATAATATATACTCGTGTCGTATTCAGTAGCAAAGTTTGGAAACTTCTTTTGTCCTATTTGGTCGAAGGAGATCCATATTTATAAGCTGTAGGATTCAGCTAAAGTCTCCATTTTCTCACAAGTGGCTCTCATTTCCGGTTAAATACACTATTTGTTTCACTGTAAGGGAGCCTATAATAATTATTCAAAAGGCGAAGTTTCATAATAGCAAAAATGTTAAGAACATACAAGTAATGAATTTTAAATAATATCTCCCATTGTGTTTCATTTAATTAAAATAAGATAAATATTCCCCATAAAATTACAGCATAAACATAAACCTTATGTTATATACTGTTCTCTTGTGTATTATAGCAATCCTGAGCCCCTTTCACCGGAAATGGTTAATAACAGTTGACTTGAAAATGCCTCATTGACACGGCAATGCACAATACAAAAGTGTATGATTATGCGGCACGGAATTGATAAGTATGCAAATACTTGTACATACTATATCAAGGTAGAAACCATAATTATTTGCAGTAATAAGTTATAAAAACCATAATGAAGTCAGTTCTAATTGAAGATTCTGAATATTGCTAAATTGATCTAGCCTTCCTTTAAAATCCTTTATGGAATGTACTGACTAGAAAGCCACACAGCACGTTTGGAAGTGGAAGTTCCGTATCTGGTGGGCAATGCACAGTTAAGGATAGACTATAGCTCATTCAAGATCAGCTATCAAGTTGAAACAAGCCAGTATTGACTTATGCCAACTTCTTTCAACTGATTCAAGCTAGGCTAACTTAGTTAAAAACTATCAACTACAATGTAAATTTACCAAGATACTTAAACTTGGCACATATCTGTCTCATTAAAATTTAATTTAATCTTAGCTCGAAAAATAAACAAGTCAAAACCTAAATTTTTTTTGAGGCTTATATATGAAATGAAGAGAAGCTTGAACTACCTATAGCTCTATTTAACATTTTCTTGTGACTTAAAGAGACTTAGCTGATAGAAGAAAGTAGAAAGACACTGTAGCATAATTTTAAGTTATATTCTTGGAGATTGTTGCCTGTTAATAATACCATGCTTGTGTATCTGTATTTGGATTTACACTTCAAGTACTTGAGCATCCAAAATAAATTTTTTTCCAGATAAAATTATTTTTAACGTATAGCCTTATGGCTTGCTACAAGATACAAATCAAGACGTGTTAGAATCATAAAAGTCTAGCATATCCAAATCAACATTGAACTGCAATGATGAAAGCATAACAAATATTGAAATGTAATGCCCCGAAAATTTTATTGAATAAAATTATTTGACATGCTATGTTTTTTACATTTTGAAAGTTGAGCCACTAAAGTGAAATAAGTATTAATTATTATTATTTTTGGGTCAAATAATTATATTTTGATAGAGCAAGTTTCAATATATCAATATTTGACTCTTTTTGTAGCTTGTAATTAATTAGAAATCTTCGACTCAAGAAAAAGTTAATTCGGATAAGTTAGGCACAAAATATTGAAGTTTGAAGAAGTTGACATTAGTTAGTATTTGATTAAATTGAATATTGACTTTAAAAGTGTTGGCAACCACGTGTATATTTAGATGGATATAAAACATCTTTTTATTTGATTGGGATAAAGGTTAATGGTAATCTAACTTAATCCTTTAGCCAAATTACACGTGTTTTGTTTTACTGTTTGACTAGAAAACAATGTATTTGATATTATTCCAAACTTAAATTCTTATCCAAATTTTGTAAAGCCATTATTAGCCAATTCCTTGTACAACACGGCTTCACTTCTAATTGCACCAAACTCGATTTGTGACTATTGTTGGCCCTATAAATACCCACGAAGTAAACAAAAATTCATAACATAATATATATCATACAAGGCAGAGAGAAAGAGAGAGAATATAATTCGAAAAAGCAAAAAGCCATTCATGACTTTGTTGACGCGGTCGAGAAAATTAGAAAAATTGGAATGTTCATTCGGGATTTCTTTCAAAAGTTCGTTTAATCTATCGAAATAAGATACTTATGTGCAAGTGGGTTGTTCATGTATTCAATTAAATATACATGAATTGTCGTAGACCTTCAAGTTCTTTATAAAGAGCTATGAAATCTTTCGGGAATTCAAGATGACTTAATATGTGTGTTTCACTTGGTCATCAATATATTCCATAAGAAAATAGTGGTATGAAACGTTGATTTTATTGTTATATAATTGTATATGAAAACTGCACGTATTTTATTGAGTATTTTTAAATACTCGCTCTTACAATAATTTACAGATTAGTTCGGGTCGATTTGGATTTGTGACAGGATGGTGATGTTGGCTGTCAAGTGGATTGAAGAAAAATAAATATTACGTTTTTTGTCTTTCAATTTATTAGTTGGTTTAGTTCGTTGAAAGACATGTTATTTAATTAGTTAGATGATTATGTTTTTTTTAAGATACGATTTCCATATTTTCGTTTAATTTTATGGATATTCCAATAATCTTTTTGTATAAAGAAATTTATTTTTATTATTTCCGCATTTAACATAAAGAAAAGCAAGTTTTGGTAACACTCTAGGGTTTATGAAAATTTGGGGTGTTACATGAAATGTGTGGATAGTAATGAAGATAGTACCTGCAGCAATTCCTTTTCACGAGATGCTTTCCACATTCGAAATTGTTCAGCCTCTTGTTTCATCTTTTGTTGCAATTTAACCTAATGTGCTAGAAAGTATTAGCACTATATATGCCATAAATAAGATGGAAATTTTGTGAGCAAACAAGCTTAACGTAACCTTTTGTGCCTTGATGCATTGTATTTCGTTTTGTAATTTTTTTGTTGCTTCATCACTCTTCTGCTTCTCCTTTAAAAGTTGGAACTGATTTTCTTGTTTCTTTTTGAGATCTTGTATCTGATGTGTACATAATGTGAACTTCTTAAGAAAATGACAAATTCATAACAATTAATCGATCACTTAAATACGTAAGGATATAATATCTTTGCAAAGCAGAATGACCGAAAACCTGTGTTTCAAGGGATTTTAGTTTCTGGGCATGCATGTCTTGCATTTTTTGTCCTTGTCCATCATAATTGGCTGTAAGGCTTTCAACTTCTGTCAACAGTCGATCCCTATCTTTCTGCATTCATTAAATAGGTAACAAGAGAACTTGAATATTAAAAGTTGCAAAATTATATAAACACAACAATTTTCTTTTGTAGATTTAAACCTGCACAGTCCTTTTTTCTGCTTCAAGTTCCATAATTTTCTTTCCAAAGTGTTGCTTCAGAGCCAGGGTGCCATAGCCTCCAAAATGTTTCATTTCAGACTGCAAGATGCAATGCAAGGACTTATAGAAACACCAAAAAGAGTGTTGCATAATTTAGATAGTCAAAATTTATCAATAGAGGTTTCCATACAGGGCATTTTCTTTTTCTATAAGGCCAAGTTACCAAAAAATGTTATATACAAGGTTAGATTATAACTATATAGAAATCAAGCATCAACCTCCTCCGCATAAAGAAAGCTGGAGATTTTCTTATGCAACATAAGTACCATGTGCATGTTGCATCCCAAAAGAAAAAAGAAGAATAAAAATATGTGAGATGGTGATAATTGATAACGTATCTTTAGTTATTTGAACACGATGTCATGTAATGAAACAAATAATCAATTTACGATCATCATGACCTTCCATGAAGACTGTAACACTCTTAACATAACATGGCACAGTCTAGGCCCACACTGAGACGTGCCACACCCAGTCATAACTGCAAGGTGTTTGTCTAAGGGATGAACAGTGCAATAA
The DNA here is from genome assembly GCA_903798345.1 of Fraxinus anomala. NCBI lineage: Eukaryota > Viridiplantae > Streptophyta > Magnoliopsida > Lamiales > Oleaceae > Fraxinus > Fraxinus anomala. Next base: position 7,628 of record CAIGRN010164616.1, on the reverse strand, counting down.
TAACTATTGTAGCTGACCAGCCCACTACTCTATAATAACTGTCATGATACAAAGGCAATGAGCTCGGCAGAGATTAGCTCAGCCTATTACACCTAAGAAATATGTGTGTCATAATTCATGTGAAAAATCAAGGTCCCAAAAATGTCAAGCAAGGTCATTGCCAGAGGTCAAAGGCCACAGCTGACCCCCCGAAATGAGGGGTCAGGCTCAAGAATGCACAAGCTCGGAGAAGGCCGAGTCCATGAATAGGGGAGCCAAAGGCTGACCTGTATGGTATGAATTGAACAGAAAATTAAAGGACGTTGTGCAGGAAAGCAACAAAAAACAAGAGATACAATCCAGCTCCCTTAGGCCTTAGGAATTATCCAGCTATGCCCATTTCAAGTACAAGGTGACAAGCCCAACATTAGTCTGAGGAATTGTCCCTTCATTAACACCACTTACAGAGAGCAGTCAACGATAAGTGAAGAGAGACCATAGGACGCTCCATCTCCCAATAGATCACCCATAAATACAAGGTTATTTACGTCCAAAAGAAGGAAGAGAGGTAATTAAAAAGTTGGACAAAGTTGGAGTCAATCAGAGTTTGTAGCCTTTCTACTGGAGGTCTGGCCTAGCCTGCCTAAAAAGTCATACTTCTTGCATTTCTATTTTGATAAACGTTTCACCCTAGTGGTGGGATAAAAAATTTGGACAGAAATAAACAGAGAAACATACAAATTTATAGTTTTGACACAGAAGACGACTATGAACAAGATAAAAACATGGGACAATTCCAAAAATATTTGATGTCCTGGTTCCCAAAGAGATCGAAATACATTCAAGAATTCTGAGTACCTCTTTCTGCTCCAACTGCCTATTTAACTTGTTCAATTCTCTATCCATAGTGTTCTGCAAATGGGTATGTTCCAGCTCTTTTGTCATATCTTCATCAATATCTCCGGAATCACCTGCAAGCACAGCCAAGAGACCTGAATGCGTGTAATCAACTCCTAATTAAATATGGGCATGCTTCTTGGAAATGAAGTTTAAGACTTCAATTGAAAGTAAGTCAAGTTACTGCTGATTCATTGATTAGGAAAAATAGTTGGAAGTTAGTTCCATCCTAGAGTAACATACTGTTTTCACTCATTTGGTAATCAGGTGACTCCATAGTTTGCAATTCCCTTTTCAGTCCTTCACTTTTTACTGGAAACGTGCAGCCAACCTGGAAAATCAGAGTTTTGCCGCATGGAAAATAAGATAACAAGTTTACTTGCTTTGATGAGCATTCAGATACATCTATATATGTGATATTAGATGGTTCTCATTTCAACAATTTATTATATCAATGATCCATCTCATACTTCAGCATCAGCCTCATTATGCTTGAAAGCACTGCCTCTGTTGCCGTACTCGTCAAGTTTCTGACACAGCTCCTCTTTAATAGCCTCAAGCCAAGCAACCCTATCCTTGAGAACCTGCACCATTATCTCTGGTTAAGATCTCCTGGGTAATTTCTTAAACTGTATATCAGAAATTTCAAATTGAGCTAAATCTCTAATGATTAATAATTTAGATGGAATACTTGCTCCATGTTTCAAAATCAATATTTTGAATAACCAATATTCTATTTCTTTATCATACTTTGATTTTGGTTATTGATCATTGGAGAGAGTCCCAATATAAATAAAAAAGAAGTTATATAAAGTTATTAGATATGTATAAGCCTATAATACAATCCAAATTTCAATACAAATATCAATGATTTTCTTCTCGTCCAAGCTCAATCTTCACTAGTCCAACAGGTAATGCTTTATATGTAATAGTATTGTTCTTGCTTTTCAATATAAAGAGAATTTATTGGCAAGACAAAAATGCAAGGTAATTAAAAATATGAATGGGAAGGAACTTTTTAAACTTGAAATATGTGGAAACTTCGTACTCGATACATTTCATAATTAATAGTTTTCCTAAATACAAATATTACTGTACATGTATTTCAGAGTAAGCTCCTCTGCCACATGAAGAGAGTTCTGCTTGAAAATACTCTAGTTGTTGGCGCATCTTCAGTATTTCATTGGTTATTGGATCTCTGTTAATCTGGTCAACAGTAACCAAATGAGTTCAATGTGATAACTTCGGGAAAAAAGTATTATCTATCTAAACATGGTCAAAATGTCGGATCACAAACAAGAAGAGGGAGATGGAGGAAGAGACGAGAGGGAGGGAAGGGGGGAGGGGCAGAGAGCAAGGACTACTCCAGTAACTTACAATGGGCTTATTCTGGATATTCCGAGCACGATTGGCATATTTGAGTGTGTTAAGGGTTTCTTCAGCATTTATATCGGCAGGACTAATGCAGGCTGGAAAATAAGCGACTAAATGGGTAAGTATAAACACGATGAGTCTGCTAGTTCATGGGAATGTATTTATCCATATCTTTGAAGACTGTGATGAAGAAGAAAGACAGCACTTGCATAAAATTTAAATTGATATAGAATGGTTTTAGATCTTTCCCAGGGAAAACCTATTGAAATAAATATTACCTATCATTACTGTTCTGCTGTTGCCACCCAAAGAATCCTGTCAATTTTCATGTGATTAGGTTTATGAAACAAATGAAAGTTCAACAATTAAACACACAAAATGGGAGGAGAAAATTATTTAATCAAGAATTGTAAGGAAATATCTCTAACATGAAAAGAAAATGATGTGTAGCTTCTATGTCTACAGCGTTATGTCATTGTGAAATTCTCCCAAATAAGTTAAACCATCAACCAAGTACGACATTTAGAGGTAAGTTACAATTATTCCAAACAATGATGAATGTCATCTTTCATTTGATTAATGTAATGTCTTCTTTGAATAACAATAATAATACCTCAAAGTTGTCTTTTGGGAGCTTTGAGTATATTAAGCTAAGAAATAAGTTGATCATCTAAATAGTCATAAATTCTTTATGAAAATATTGCACAACAATTCCAACACCCTTAACCTCGAAACTGAAAGGTGTGCCAAACCTGCAATAGCCGAGTAAGTTTACTGTCCCGATATGGTACATGAATGCCTTCTTTCCGCTTCTTTTCATCACCAAGTGCACTAATAACATTACCAAGTGCAAGAAGGCCCTTATTGATGTGAACTCCTGATTAAAGTCGTCTTATGCGAATCGGTTATGAACAAAAAAGCATCTATAAAGCAACAACCATGAATATGCCATTCTACCTACCTTCCTTAAAACGGATACCATCAGAGCCTGTTCTTTTGGCCCGCTCTGATCCAGCAAGGTCCACCAAATGTAACTTGGAACAAAGATACTCTTCAGTCATGCTGTCGTTCGAATTACCACTGACGAAAGTACCTGGATAAAGCTTACGTGTCTGCTCCATTGTGATGGTGAAGATGGCATGAGAGCGACTGATAGAGAGAGAGAGAGAGAGGAGTCATTATTACTCTATAGTACCTTGAGACAAAATTAGAAGTAACAATTCACTATTAGATATTTTTTCAGACATATCTAACAATTGTTGTAAAATAGGCAAAGAATTTGCAGGTCCTTGTGTCAGTAGATGCAGGGCATGACTTAAGTTTGAACAATGACTTTGTCAAGCAAAAATCCATCATGGATAAAGTATGTATTATATAAAATTATAACACAACACCCATGTCATGTTATACCCATTGCAGAAGATTCTGGATCCAATGGTTAGAGATAATCCACTAAAAAAAATTCACTTAAAGTTCTATTTTCTTCCACTTGAAAGCCTACAATTTTTTAACGAATTCAGGAATTCAAGCAGAAGTTGCACACAAGTCTGAGAAAGCTTCTTTCTCAGTTGAATGACTTCCCAAAAATTAACTCACCTTTCACCCTATTCTTGACGTAAAATATATATAAAAACCATTATTTCAGGAAAAAAAAAAAAACCAAGAAGTCAACCATTTTGTTGATGCTATTCGGCAGTAAGAACAAGAGTCACAGTAAGAGGTCATAAATTCACTCTTCAATAGTTTGAATGTCTCGATAACTTTCTGTTTTAAGAAATGTTAATTATGGATTATTAGTATAGGAGTGAAAGGATGTGCCTTTTCTACCCCTTATAATCGAGAAATTTCTGAATGATTTCATTCATCTACTCAATCATAATTACACAAGTTACAAATCCTATTTTAGTTAAGACAACTAATTATATTACCATGTAAATTCCTAGCTAAATGAGGAATATAATTGATACAAATAACCTATATATATTCTAACTCTTATTAGCAGATACCAGTACCATTAAACGGATCAATATTCTCTGCAAGGAAGACATAAAACAAAATACATTTTGCAAAAATCCACCTTGATTGATTGTTCATGCTTGTGCTCCCAGTTGCCCTGTTCAGTGATCCTTGCTCCAGACAGTCAGCCATTTCTTTAAGTGTTTTGACACTGCATTCAGTAGATCCTACAAGCGTAATTATGCCATTTGATGTTTCACGAATCTGTATTGGAGGTTTGACAGGTATAGTTACTTTTCCCACATGTCCATTTCCTGTCTCTAGTTTTTTAGCAGAAATGGGATCCAGCAAGTCCCGTACCTCTTCTTTGTGTATCTTCACATGAAAATATTATGGTTATACACGTTACAAACACTTGAATACTACATGATGCTATATATAAAATCGAGTGTAATAATGAACAGATGTCCATATAAACCAGAAACGTAATAACTAAATGAGGTTTAAGGGAGGTGGTCTAGGATGTAAAATCTTTGTGACAGACATCTTCGGCTCCTCAAAGTTTTTTAGATAGTCAAACAGCCTGTGGAAATTACAATCCACTTTAGTTGGACCCTCAACATATCAGTGTCAATGTTCAAATAATTTAACCAATATGCAGCTTGGGACTATACATCTTTTGTTGACCACCCAAAAACACATTTTTCCTATAAAATTTCAAATGTTATTTCAGCCAAAATTTTTTTTTGAAGATGTTTGAATTACTTATAAGCTGTTGATCTGCATGGGCTTTTTGTATCAACAACCAGGTGTCAATGATGTTAATCTCATCATGGCTTCTCAAATGTATCTTTAATTATGCCATTAGGATTGTGACATAAACCACTCTATCAACATAGATATTTTATTTCAAGGCGTGCAAAGTTTTCCTTGGGGGACAGAGATGGGACCTCAAGTACAAAGGCAGAAGGGCACTTGATTGCAAGATTCACCCGCCAATCAATGATGAATGTTGATTACAGATAGTAATTTTAAGTTTGAACATGACCCACAAGTCAATTGTCTTCAAACCTAATACCTATAAATAGACCGACATTCAGGATCATCGCGGGTGTGACTCTTGACAGTCTATAAATATGATTAACAAGAAAGAATAATTGGATTAACCTCAATGAAGGAAACATGCAATTGAAATTCAATCTCATGCTTCAGAGTTTCAAACTTGCTGAACAAAGAATTCATGACGTTGGGAATTAGTCCTGTTTGGTATCCATCTTTGAGACTAGTACCCATGGTGTATGTTTTTCCCGACCCTGTCTGTAACAATTTTGAACGTTAAGTTGGAACTTACACTGCATATTCAAAGACTTTTATGGATCATGAGCTATAACTGACCATAGGCAAGAACAGTTGCATTATATCCTTGAAACAGGCTGTCAACCAGAGGAGCAACACACTCATCATACATGGCAGATGAGGGAGAGCCGGTACTACCGTATACATGATCAAATGTAAAGGAATTTGAGCCAATTTGCACCTGCAGAATAATTTCAACCAACATCTTTAAGATAAATAAGAAGAAAACCAATACATGCTAATGGGGGCCATGTTTACTGAAATACCTAGAAGGGGATGTCCAGAGGTTCCTGACCTAAATGATGAAAAAGAAAAATGAAAAAACAGATAATTTCTATACTAAGAGCCTCACACATTCGATGAGAACCAAAACATTTATAGTACCTTCCTTCCATAATTGACCCATATCCCATTTTTACCTATTCAGAATCCTCAATTTACCCTGCAGGTAAAAACTTACAAAATGAAATTTTCTGACCTTTCTGATGACTCAACAATGTTACTCACCACTTGTGTGCCAACAAAACTACGCAATATTCATAAATGCAAAAAAAATTGTCAACTTGACAGTGCAAAAGAAAATGTGATAATTATGCGCCTTTGTCTAGATAACCCCAATATGAAATAGTACAACTCATGCTGCAACATGCAAGGCATAAAAAATTCACAATCAAATACAGCATGGAATTTAGAGAAAATTATACTGTCATACAAAGATCAGATATGTAAGTAAAAATCAACTCCAACTACAAAAAACTGATTGAAGAGCATCTCATTAACAACAGCACTATAACAAATTTCTTGAAATTGCAGAAATTTCAGTACTCCACAGCAAAAACCCATATCCCATTGTGAATGTAAGGAGTACCTGAGGCATCCCATGTACCACAGCAACACAATCTTTACAACCCTGAAGCATTTCATCTCCTATCAGAGGCCTGATATGAACTGCCACTTTTACACAACAATCCGCCCCCGAAGAATCAGCTTCCATTGATAACAAAACACAATTTTGAGCAAAGTTCTTAATTAAAACCCGAAAGTGTAAAATCCTGAATGTGTTTGAGAAACAGTATGATGAAAATTCACAGAAATGGCTGTGTGCGCGTGAGAGAGAGAGAGAGAGAGAGAGAGCGGAAAGTGACGCAGCAACCTTAAAAGAGAATTAGAGAGAGAGAGAGAGAGAGAGAGAGAGAGAGAGATATGAAGGGTGGTTGAGGAAATAGAACTTGCCACCTCGTGTACTGACTTCTTGTTGTGTCTTTTCGTATGTGTGTGTTCGTGCAAGAACAAAGAACAATCCCTTTCATTTGATGCTTTCTTCTTATTATTTAATTATTTTATTTTTCTAAATTATATGGTTTTGAACTCTCACATATAAAAATTATTCGGTGTTTCTTTTCATTATTTTAATTGATATGCATATTAAATAATTCAGACCCGTTATTTAGCCCCCGTTTGTCTGTCATTATTTTAATTTTTTGCTCAAACTCATTTTCAATTATAAATTTTCACAATAAAATATTTTACACTTAAATCTATTTTTTCCACGCATTCCTCAAATAGTAATACTATTTAGCACTACCGATGTTATAACACCTAAACTTTTAATCAAATCTATTACATAATAACACATAGACTAGTGCTAAATAATATTATTTTTCTTCAAAAGCTCACTATTCAAAACTCATTTTCATTGAATAATGATAAATAAACAAGGGCTTAATTGAAACTCAAAGCGTACACATGTCAATTAAATAATTACACTGATATGGAGTTTCATACCTCAAGAATACTAAAAATGTTCTCTTGGAATTTAGGTGGACAAAAATAACCAAAATCACTAAAATCAAATCAGAATCGAAACGATTCTACTTATGTTTCATTAAAATTGAGAATTGATCGATTCTCATCCGATTCTCAATTCTATACATAGAACTAAAATATTCGTATAACTTTATTTTTTTAGAAAAAGTTATATCATTTTATTATTAGAAGGTTGAAATAGTGGATGTTGCATCAACCACATAAACATATTAAGGATTTTATTTTGTATTATGATTTTT
>CAIGRN010164587.1:0-13231 GCA_903798345.1 Fraxinus anomala | reverse complement strand
TCGAAGCTTAAGTTTGGGGTGTCTCACTTCGTGACTACAAAAAGCTAAGTTCTTACTTAAGACTCAAAGGGATATGGGCATTACCGAATATCAGAGGAAGTTTGAGCAACTGTGTTGGTATCCTCCACACTTGGTTAGCATCGAGCAAATGAAGGCTAAGTGGTATGAGTCGGGTCTGCATCTTGAAATAAGGTAAATTGTGAGTTCTCATGAGCTAACTATGTTTAGGGAAGTTGTGATGAAGGCCTAGATTGTAAGGCCCTGAATTTTATATTCTTAAGTTGGTTGATGTAATCCATTTAAGAAACGAGCTATGGAAGCTCTGTCCATTTAAGGTTATGAAAATACAAGTCATAAGTTATTTAAAAGCCTCATTATTTAAGATATTGAGTTTAAGTAAATTTGATTACAAAGATTTAATGAATAAGTGGGTTACCACAATGGTCATCTACATGGTATTTCATATAGGCAACCTAGGTCCGAATCATTATGCAGATGCTTTTATAAAGTATTTTTATAAAATGTTTTTGAATAAAAAAAATCATTATTTTTGCACATTATGAACAATTATACCAAATTAATTGGATGGAATAATTGTTTTATTAATGAACATTCATAAAGATAAGTTACAAACATATGAATAATTCATTTTCTTTATTATGTAAACCTTTTATAAAACGTTTTATAAGAAATCTTTTTTAATGGGCTGAAAACTCCTTAGATTCCTAGTTAAACACTCAATTTAACAAGATTAATGATAATATAACTCTCCCACTTAATTTTTCACTAAAAAGGGAGATTACAAGAAGAGGAAAATCATTTTTTAATTACACCTCCTCTCAAATCCAAAATTACTCTTATTTTCTCTCAAAACAAATCTCTTTTATGTTAAGCAAAGTTCAAAGAAATAGCAAGGGTGTGAAGGAGAAAGGCTTTTACATATTCTGTTCATTTATATTTCAAGAAAATCAAGGTAATAGAGGTGCAACTAGTTATTTTATTTTCAAGTTATGAATTTTCGTTAAAATACGAATGAATTGGTTCCTTCAGGTAAGGTACTTCGGTAATACTATCGTTTGAATTATTATTCTCCGGCTCTACGTGTTATGATAATTCTATAGAAATTGGATTTTGCCTAACATCCATCTATGTGCGACAGTATGAATGTATAGTTCGAATTTTCTAATTTGATAACGAAATGTATCGATAATATCTATTAAGTTTCAAACTCGTGGGTTAATTACATTCCTACAGGTTGATTTGCTTTGATTGGCATTGGATGATGGTAGATGAAGATGCAACGTGCTATGGAGAAGCTGGTGACTTAATGTTTTAATTCAATTATGAAACGCTCATTTTTTTTCTTTAATAAGTATATTTCTATGAACATCATATGTGGAACTATTCTAAGAATATTTTTATGAATAAGTTATGTTTAAAAATAGTTATGTGTTATATAAATTAACTTAAAAGTTATCATTTATCACAAAAATGTTAGCTATAAGATTTAGTGTTGCTGTTTTTATTAAAATTTCAACTTCTGCTATTTATTTCAAAAATTCATAACTCAATCTTTATTTGAAATTTTTGGATGAAACCAATGAGGTTTGATAGCCTCATGTGTTTGAAAAATATTTTAGTACCTCATATGTTGTCAATGGAAGCTGATTTTGGGTATGTCATACTATAAGAAGTTTCCTACCTTCCCTTAAAATTTCGTGAAGTTTTGAGATTGATAACTATGTAAACGAATTTAATTTGAGATTTTCCGCTTGAGGAGGAAAAGGAAAACAACATATTTTTATTTACTGCTTAAAGTGTTCACATCAATAATGGGTACATGCATGAAAATCATTCTAAAGACTTTTTTTTTTTTTTTTTTTGAAATTGTTTATTTTACTATTAAATTGTTATGTTTTGTTAAAAATTATACACACACGCTCTCTCTCTCTCTCTCTCTCTCTCTCTCTCTCTCTCTCTTAAGTACAAAGAAGGACATTTAAAATGAGAAAATGAAATACTTAAGGCACTCCATGGTATCTCGCATCCATTAGTCGACCTCATCATATGATCCAGGCATGTTCAACTAAGCAAAGTTAAAAATCATATTATGTATAAAATTTATGATTCTGTTGTTGTTTTTCCATGTTACGGTACATTTTGCATTTTCTTTATGTATATTTTTATATGTAGAAATAAATTTAATTTGTAAAAAAAATGTTTTGTATAAAAAAAATGTATTGAGCTAGAATTAAAGTTGTGGATGACGTATGGCTGGGAGAAGATAAAATGTTAGAAGAATGAATCATGTTAGGATATAGATATTCGAGCTTATCTAGATTTTGAGGAAAATGTATCGAGCAAACCAGAACAACTTGATAAGGGAACTTTTGCAAGCGGTTCAAGATCTTAGCAGGTTGAATTAGAATCAAGCTCCACCCACACCACCAGCTCCTATTACTTTTTCGACTCATGCCTTAGTAGTTAAATTATTTTGAAGGTATATATGCCCCCTACCTTTGATGGAGCATCTAGTTCACTAGTAGTTAAGGAATGGCTTCGTAAGTTAGAATGAATTTTTTGACTCATAGATTGCACTGGCGCCCAAACGTCCAGTGTGCAGAGTTTATGTTTACCGATGATGCAAGTCACTAGTGGGATTCGATATCCTGAACTAGGACCCAAGAGTAGCAATTAGCGTTAACTTGGGAACAAATAAAGGAGGAAGTGATGGACAAGTATTTTCCTCGGTCTTTAAGATATTTCAAGGAGAGCAAATTCCTTTAGCTCAAGCAGGGGAATATGTCCCGGAATGATTATGAGCAAAATTTCGATCAACTCTTAAGGTATGCTTTACGCCTGGTTGACACGAAAATTAAGAAGACTCAAAGCTTCGAGTAAGGGTTAAACCTAGACTTAAGCATGATTCTTATGTCACATCAGTTTACATCATACCATGAGATGTTGGAATGAGTTCACACTATTTGGTATCTAAAGGTTAATGTAGAGCAACACAGTCAATTGTACAATCAACAGGATAAAGGGCAATTCGGAAAAGAAAATGGAGTCATCAAGACAAAGGAAAGGGCAAATGGTAGAATAAAAAATCTAATATAGGAACTAGCCAGTAAGGCCATTGTAGCTGCAATAGCGTCGTGTTCTAAGTATGGTAAACCTCATCGTGGTGTATGTTTATATGGAAATAATGCTTGTTTTCGATATGGTAAACCAGGACATATTACTCAAGATTGTCCCATATTTACTTAGAAGAAGGATGACAACTCTGGTCATAACAAAAAGGGGAAAGCACGAGTTTTTACACTAACTCAGCAGGATGCAGAGGAGAACTCAAACGTAATGTAGGTATTTTACTAATATATGATACACATGCTTATGTACTGTTTGATTCGGGAGCTACTCATTCTTTTGTATCAACGTCTTTCATTGCTAAATCTAGTACTATTAGTGATAAGTCAGAGAGTATACTAGAAGTTAGCATCCATTCAGGTAGAACATGTAATATTGATCTGTTATCTAGGTCCGCGAATCTTGAAATTGAGGGAAAACATTAGAAGCTAATTTGTACCTAATAGAGATGAAAGATTTTGATATGATTTTGGGCAAGGATTGGTTGGGATGTAATTATGTAACCATCCGTTGTAGAGAAAGGGAAGTGTCTTTTCAGAAACCAGGAAAAGAACAATTTTCTTTTCCTGATACAAAGACCAAACCCATCTCCAACTAGTGTCAGTCTTGCAAGCCGACAAAATATTGAAAAAAGAAACATATCAAGGGTTTTTATTTAACTTCACAAGAGAAAAACATGTGACGAGAAAAATTGAGAACGTACCAGTGGTACAAAAATTTATAGATGTATTTCTAGAGGATCTACTTGGTACTCCACCAAACAGACAAGTGGAGTTCACAATAGATCTAGTTCTCGAAATGGCACCAATATCTAAAGCTCCATACAGAATGACTCCAAAGGAACTTCAAGAGTTAAAAATTCGGTTACAAGAATTGTTAGGCATTGCCTTTATTCGACCAAGTGTATCACCATGGTGCACACCAATGTTGATCGTAAAGAGAAAAGATGGAAGTAAAAGGATGTGTATCGACTATTAGGAGTTGAACCATTTGACCATCAAGAATAAGTATCATCTCCCTAGAATCGAGGATTTGTTTGATCAACTAAAAGGGGCTAAGGTATTTTCCAAGATCGACTTACGATCTGGTGATGTGATCCGAGGTAGCAATGCAATGAACACAAGCTCGGGACAAGATTCGTTGATTACCGAAGGAGGTCCAATGACTAGGTGAAGAGTTAAAGAAGCAATGGGGCTACTTGTTCAAGGCATGGTGGACGAAACATTGACCGTGATGAGCAAATGGACAAGTTTCATATTGGGCATGGACGAAGAAACCAAATGGATCAACATGATCAAGCAACGGACGAGGAGGTGGCGGAGTTCAACTATACAACCACATAGTTGAACCAGGCATGCGGTCACATGCCTTGCATCCGAGAATAATAGAGGCCAAGTTGAAGCTACTACGCTACCGCATTGAGTGTAACTGCAGCCACATAGTTAAATCTGGCAGCGAGATTTTTGCACTTTTGGAAAGAATCCTTTTTTTTTTCAAACCTTATATTTTGGTATCTTTTGTCATCTTTAGGATATATTTTTGTAGTAAACTAGGGTTTTTGGAGTTGGTATAAATAGTTTCATTATTTTTCATTGAAAACAACATACATTATTGAGAATTAATCGAAAGACAATTTTCTTTCAAACCCATTGTTCTTCGTTGGACAAACTTGTGAACTTATCAAGATTATTTTTTCTGGTATTCAAATCAATCGGGCGAGATTCTTGAATATTACAATCAAAAGGGTCGACAAGTCGTTTGTGAATTGTTGGATGTTTTGGTTCGTGTTTTCAAATTAAATCCAAAACTTTGATTTATCTTTGGCTTTCTTGGGTTCGGGTTTCAATCGAATTGTGGGTTTCGTATCTACATAGTTACGTGGGTTCAAATTAGTTGGTATAAGAGTTTAGATTCCAACAAATTAATGTTATATCCCTTTTCCTCTTTGTTGAGTCTTGTGTTTTCTTTTTCTATCGCTCTTTGTGTTCTTTGTATTTAGAGTCTTTGATCCATAAAACTTCCCAAAATTTTCAAAAGTTATTTTTGGACTCATTTAGCGTCCAAATCAACTTCCATTTCTTTTGCCGATATCGTAGATGAATTCTAGGTAAAAGATTTTGAAAAAAATAATTTTTTATTATTATTTATCTCTGAAATTACCGGCGATTACAAATTCCTATTGTGTCGAATTCAAAAACCAATTTCTTGAGTCAAATTAGTTTTTCATTCCAATTATCCAATTCTTTCTTGGGTCTTTAAATTGTAAATCTCACTCAAATTCTGGTTTGAATTCTATAAGAATAACTCCTAGTTGAGTTCAATTTGTCCTTTGAAGCATTTGGACTAAAGCAATGGGTGGAAAACGACAGAGTGGTGAGACTAATAGAGGGTAAAAGCTAAAATTTGAGTGATACACGAGAGAAAATATGTGAGGTTTAGATTTAAGATGTCTGACATGGATGGATCAACATCAAGCAGAAACAACAATCAAACCAATATGTTAGATGAGGTGATACTGTGGTTTGAGCAATTTTTTAAAGATGTGTGGGATAGAATGGATAGGCAAGAGGTATGGATGGAAAGGCAAGACACGGTGCTTGCCAATTTACATTAGGGAGCATCCAATGCATGGAAACAGGTTATGAGAGAGCCTAGGGTGGAACTTCGCGAAGAATACGGTAGTGATGTGGATGAGGATGCGTTAATAGAGGCTGAAATGGATAGGATGAGGAATAGAGGAGCTAGGCCTGAACAAGGGGTATGAACTTGGTTGGAGACGAGGTAGATGGGAGTATGGGTAACATAAAAATCTCAATTCCATCATTCAAGGGTAGGAGTGATTCGGAGGCTTACCTAGAGTAGGAGAAGAAGGTAGAATTGATTTTTGACTGCCACAATTATTCGGAGGAGAAGAAGGTGAATATACTAGTCTTTGAATTCACCGACTATGCAATCATTTGTTGGGATCAAGTGGTGACATCAAGAAGGAGAAATCGGAAGAGACCTTTCAATATATGGGAGGATTTGAAAGCTATTATGAGGAAGAAGTTTATGTCTAATCACTACTATTGGGAGATTCATAAAAAACTACAAAGGGATCTAGAAGTGTGGAGGACTACCATAAGAGACGGTGATGTTGATGATTAGGACGAATGGGGAGGAGGATTGGGAGGCCATCATGGCCCAATTTTTGAATGGTTTGAACAAAGACATAGCTAATGTGGTTGAATTACAACACTATGTGGAATTAGAAGACATGCTACACATGGCTATGAAGGTGGAAGGTAATTGAAGAGGAAGGGGACAACTAGAATTACATCGGGTTCTTCGGGTCCTAATTCATCTTGGAAATCGAAGTGGGACAAAAACAAAGGAGATGTGGCTGTGTCTAAGGGTAGAGCTGAGATACCAAGGGCAAAAGAAGAAAATGCTAGCAAGAAAGTGCAATCCCAGCCATCAAGGAGTCGAGACATCAAATGCTTTGGTGTTTGGGATCGGGGCACATCGCTTCTCAATGCCCAAACAAGAAGGCAATGATTTTTCAAGATAACAGATAGGTGGTGAGCGAAAGTGAAAGTGATTATGAAAGCATGCTCGAATTGGAAGAGGCTAGGGATGGAGAAAAGGTAGAGTATGCTGTTGGCGAGCTGTTGGTCACAAGGCGAGCTCTCATTACTCAAATCAAGACGGATGACTTGGAGCAGAAAAGAGAAAACATTTTCTATGCACAATGCACATCAATAATAAGGTATGTAGCATGATCATTGATGGTAGAAGTTGCACCAATGTAGCTAACACTGTTCTTGTGGAGAAATTAGGACTAACTCTTTTAAAACACCCTAAACCGTATAAACTACAATGGTTAATTGAATGTGGAGAAATTAAGGTAAATAGATGGGTGTTAATAAATTTTTCAATTGATAGTTTTCATGACGAAGTACTCTGTGATGTATTACCTATGCACGCGGGTCGTATCTTGTTGAGGAGACCATGACAATACGATAGGAATGTGATACATGATGGGTATAAAAATAGGTACAGCTTTATCAAGGGTGGAAAGTCTATCACACTTACACTGCTAACATCGACACAAGTGTATGAAGACCAAACTAAATTGAAAACGAGGAAAAAAAGAGACGGAAAGAGCTAGAGAAAAAAGTGAGTTAGAGAGCAAGAGAGCAAGAGAGAAAATAGTGAGGTGGCTAAAAGAGAGAAAAAGATAGAAGAACCACATGAGAGAACAGAAGAGTCTTTCGAAATGATAGAAAAGCCGAAAACGAATTTCTTTACAAAAGGGAGTGAGTTGAAGAGAGCGATAGTTAAGAGGCAACAAATGATTTTGTTGGTCTACAATGAGTCACTTCTCAATTTTGAGGAATCTAACTCACCCCTTCCTAGTTTAGCTATCTCTTTATTGTAAGAATTTGAAGATGTATTCCCAGAGGACATGCCTAGTGGATTACCATTCAAGACATAGAACACCAAATTGACTTTGTCAACATAGCAGTCATTTCTAATTGACCAGCTTACTGAAGTAATCCCGATGAGACAAAGGAACTTCAAAGGTAATTAGAGGAGTTGATGAGCAAGGGGTATGTAAGGAAAAGCATGAGTTCATGTGTCGTACCAGTGCTACTTGTGCCAAAGAAAGGTAGAACCTGAAGAATGTGTGTGGTTTGCAGGGCCATCAGCAACATAACGCTAAAGTATCATCATCCTATTTCCTAGGTTAGATGATATGTTGAATGAATTATTTGGTGCTTGCATATTTAGCAAAATTAACTTTAAGAGTGGTTACTATCAAATTCGAATGGGAAGATGATGAATGAAAAACTGCTTTTAAAACTAAATATGGCTTTTATAAATAGTTGGTTATGCCGTTTGGACTCACTAATGCACCGAACACTTTCATACATTTAATGAATCACGTTTTGCGTGCATTTATAGGCAAGTTTATTGTGGTCTACTTTGATGACATTTTAATCTATACTAATGACCTTAATGAACATATGGAACATCTATGATGTGTGCTTGTGGTTTTAAGAAAAGAACAACTTTATGCTAATTATAAGAAGTGTGCATTTTGTATGGAGAAAGTTGTCTTTCTAGGATATGTGGTGAGTACTAAAGGGATAGAAGTAGATGAAGAGAAAATAAAAGTTATTAAAGAATGGCCAACACCTAAAAGTATAATCGGTGTAAGAAGTTTTCATAGTTTGGCTAGTTTTATAGGCGATTTGTAAAGAACTTTAACACATTTACCACACCCCTCACTGAAATTGTTAAGAAGCATGTAGGATTTAAATGGGGAGATGAACAAGAGCATGCATTCAACACTATTAAGGATATGATGTATAAAGCACCAGATTTAGCACTATCTAACTTTGACAAAACTTTTGAGATTGAGTATGATGTATCAGGTATAGATATTGGAGCAGTTTTAATGCAGAATATGAGGCCGATAGCTTATTTTAGTGAAAAACTAAGTGGAGCAGCGTTCAACTATCTTACATATGACAAGGAGTTATATTCACTTGTTCGAGTCTTGGAGACATGACAACATTATCTGTGGTCAAAGGAGTACGTGATTCACACTGTCCATGAGTCATTGAAGTATTTGCGAGGTCAAGGTAACTTGAACAAAAGGCATGCAAAGTGGTTGGAATTTATCGAGACGTTTCCTTATGTCTTCTAGTACAAACAAGGTAAAGAAAATGTAGTAACGGATGCGTTGTCTCGAAGGTATGTGCTTCTAACTTCACTAAGTGTAAAATTGCTTGGTTTTGAATACATTAAGGGCATGTATGTTAATGATCTAGATTTTTTCAATATATACGAATCGTGTAATAAAAGGGTGGTAGATAAATTCTTTAGGCATGAGAGGTATTTGTTTTTGGAAAATAAATTATGTGTTCCTAATTGTTCTATGCGAGAACTGCTAGTAAGAGAAGAACACATTGGAGGTATAATGGGTCACTTTGGGGTTACAAAGACCTTAGAGATGTTATGGAAATATTTTTATCGGCCTAAAATGAAAATTGACATAGAACAAATTTGTCATCGATGCATAACTTGTAAACAAGTTAAATCTAAGGTTCTACCCCAAAGATTATATACACATTTACCCGTTCCTAGTGAACCTTGGGTTGATATTTTCATGGACTTTGTTTTGGGTTTACCTAGGACTAAAAGTGGACGAGATTCTATATTTGTAGTGGTCAATAGGTTTAGTAAGATGGCACATTTCATTCCATGTCATAAAACCGATGATGCCACTAATATTGCTGACTTGTCCTTTAAGGAAATATTGTGTTTACACGGGGATTCAAATAGTAGAGTATCAGATGGATATGTCAAATTTCATAGTCATTTTGTCAGGTTTCGTAGGATAATTTAGGCACAAAATTGTTGTTTTCTTACATGTCACCCACAAACCGATGAACAAACTGAAGTAGTCAATAGGACCATGATTCAATCGTTGTGCACTATGGTTAATAAAAATTTGAAAGGTTGGGAAGAATGCTTACCTTTCATTGAGTTTGCATACAATAGGTCTATACACTCTACGACTTCATGTTCACCATTTGAAATTGTTTTGATATTTGATGTTTACCTTGCTATTCACATTTTCTGCATAAATAATTACGTCAAGCTGGAATTGAAATGTAGAGAAATTGATTACATTTCCTAAGAGATACTGCCAGAAAAATTGCTTTGTAAATTGGGTGACTTTGAAGTGGGGTCCCACTGGAGAAAGAGAAAATGTACTATGATTTTCTTGGTGATGTGATTTGGTACATGATTGTATTAAATTTGGGGGACTTGTCTACTGTCTCTGTATTGTTTAGTGAGGAAAGAGATGAACTTAACTTTATACATATCATTGTACTATTCAATTATGACTTGAATCGGATTTTATTATTATAATAATTCATGACCCATTTTTCCATATATGTATGTGTATGTATAGGTAGGATATTGATTTTGCACCTATTGATTGAATTTGACCAGTAGTAAATTTAGATGGAACGCCACATCAATTTGTCTACCAACCTGTAAATTTTAATATTAATTCTCTTTCTTGATTTTAACCAAGCAGTGAGTAATTTGACTATTTAGCTGGACCACTGTATTAATTATGTTAGGGAATTGAAAATTTTTCATGTATGCCACTTGTGTCAATTTCATAAATTAGGTTGCATTCCAATTGTTCCCTAATATGCTAATTATCATATGGGTACGTGTACGTCTCACATGAGGAAGATTGTTTTCTCTTTGAGTTTAGTGTTCCAAAGTAGGAATAAAATAGTGATGTAATGCCTCATAGGACAAAGTCCCTAAAATTGCACTTTCGTGTGCACGTCATTGTTGAGTTACTCAATTATGCACAGAAATTGAATTCTATAATTTATTTAAGAATTTGGGATATATCCAAGTGCGTATGGATATACTATGGTTTTGGAGAAAGTTTTTATTTTTAAGAGGAACTTTTGGTGGCGATCTAAACTTTAAAATTTGGGTCGTTACACTGTTTGTTTAATTTAAGGTAATTTCGAGGACGATTTTTTTTTTTTTTAATATGTGAGGGAAAGTTGGTTGATGTATCCCATTTAAGAAATGAGCTATAGAAGCTCGAGCCATTTAGGGTTATGAAAGTACAAGTCATAAGTTATTTAAAAGCCACATAATTTAAGACATTAAGTTTAAGTAAATTTGATTACAAAAATTTAATGAAACCGGGTTGCCACAATTGTCATCTGCATGATGTTTAATATAGGCGACCCATTTTGAATCACCATGCTGGTGTTTTTATAAAGTACTTTTATAAAATTGTTTTTGAATAAAAAAACTCCTATTTTTGCACATTAAGAACAATTATACCAAATTAATTTGATGGAATAATTATTTTATTAGTGGAATTCAAAGAGATAAGTTACAAACATATGTATAGTTCATTTTCTTTATTATTTTTTATTATGTAAATGTTTTACAAAATGTTTTATAAGAATTATTTTTTTACGGGCTTAAAACTCATTAAATTCCTAGTTAAAGACTCAATTAACAAGATTAATGATAGAATAACTCTCTCATTTAGCTTTTCACTAAAAAATGGAGGTTATAAGAAGAGAAAATAGGACCATGATTCAATTGTTGTGCACTATAGTTAATAAAAATTTGAAAGGTTTGGAAGAATGCTTACCTTTCATTGAATTTGCATACAAAAGATCTATACACTCTACGATTTCATGTTCACTATTTGAAATTATTTATGGTTTTAATCTGCTAACGCTAATGGATTTAATCGTTTTACTTGTGAATGAACGTGGTAGTTTAGATGGAAAGAAGAAAGCCGAGCTGGTGAAGTCACTCCATGAAAAGGTACGACTGCAAATTGAAAGCAAGAACAAACACTATGCGTCGCTGGCGAACAAGGGTCCGAAGGGTGTCATTTTTTTCCGTTCCAAGTTCTTGAAATGATTAATGATAATGTTTATAAATTGGATCTTCCTGGTAAGTACAATTTTTCAGCAACTTTTAATGTATCTGATCTCTCTCGCTCTCTCTTTGATACATGTACAGATTTGAGAACGAATCCTTTTGAAGAGAGAGGGGATGATGTGATCCAAGGTAGTAATGTAATGAACACAAGCTCGTGACAAGATCTGTTGATTATCGAAGGAGGTCTAATGACTAAGTCACGAATGAAGCGGGTTGAAGAAGCAATGAAACTGCTTGCTCAAGGCATGGTTGACGAAACATTGACTGTGTCAATCAAAGGGGCCAGTTTCATGTTGGGCATGACGGAGAAACCAAATAGATCAACATGATTCAAGTAACGGACGAGGAGGTGGCGGAATTCAACTATGCTACCGCATAGTTGAACCAGGCATACGGTCACATGCCTTGCATCCGAGAATAACAGTGGCCAAGTTGAAGCTACTATGCGACTGCATTGAGTGTAACTATGTGGCCGCATAGTTAAATCCGGTAGCGAGATTTTTGCACTTTTGGAAAGAATCATGTTTTGTTTCAAACTCTATATTTTGGTATATTTTGACATCTTTAAGATATATTTCCGTGGTAAACTAGGGTTTTAGGAGTTGGTATAAATAATTTCTTCTATATTTTGGTATATTTTGTCATTTTTAAGATATATTTTCGTGGTAAACTAGGGTTTTAGGAGTTGTTATAAATAATTTCATTATTTTTCATTGAAAACAACATACATTATTGCGAATAGTCGAGAGGCAATTTGCTTTCAAAGCCATTTTTCTTCATTGGACAAACTTGTGAACTTATCAAGATTATTTATTGTGGTATTCAAATCAATTGGGTGATATTCTCGAATATTGCAATCAAAAGGGTCGACAAGTCTTTTTTTTCGCGACATACAAAAAGTTGTAGCAATAATTGACTTAACGCAGCATATTTTTAAAGTTTGTCGCGAAAATAATTTAAGGCGAAACGTAAAAAGTTGTCGTTAAATGTGAAAGTTGTGACAAATAATAAAGAATGTAGCCAAAGTAATTTTTTTAATTTAATTCTAGCATATGCATTTGTTATCAATCCATGCTGATAGAAAAAAACTCTGACAGTCCACAGGGAAGAACAATAGACCCTACACTATTTGCATTCCTGTAAAATTGAACTTTAATGAAACAGAAACCATTAGTTTTCGTGATTCTCTTTCCCTTGTCATAAATTGTGGTCTTATAGATCCTACTAGCATCTCTTCTTTTCAATTCTTTGAAGTTATCCAATGGCTGATGACAATTTCCACAAATCTTTTGTATGTCTGCTTTTTTTTTTTTTTCCAGTAACCAGTTGTGGGAACTTAATTCACTTTTCCATTGCCTTATATCTCAAAATAAAATATTCGTTGTCGCAAAATAATTTGTGTAATAATTTTATGCGACATAAATAAATAAACGCGAAATAAATTAGGCAACAACTATACATCGTTGCACAAATGATGATGCGATAAACTCTCTATGTTGCGAAATAAATTTAATTACAAACACCACTTGTTACATAATAAATTATACTACAAATGAAAATATATTATGCAATATATCAAAATCAT
>CAIGRN010164569.1:0-11134 GCA_903798345.1 Fraxinus anomala | reverse complement strand
AAATGAAATAGTTGGAATCACTAATTATATCGACTTTGGCTTTGAGTTACAGACAAGGTATTTCCATCTATAAAATGTCGCATACAATGATATTGTATAAAGTGGTGGGATCTGACTTCATTTTATACTTTTTGTGAAGCATTGACGATGAAAAATCATCAAATAATATTCAAGAGTCCACTTTTCAAGTTGCTGCATCTTGGCAAGCCAATACAAACTTCTTACTGAAGGTAACACAATTTTGATCTCGTTTCTAATCGTTTTAAGTTTGTGATGGTAATAGTCTTGAAGAAATTAGGTTTTAAGACATCAATGTGTCAATTTTGCAGGGAAAGGTGGGGCCCTTAAGCTCATCAATAGCTTTCGCATTTAAATCATGGTGGAAGCCTTCTTTCACTTTCAGCATTTCAGGTATCTAACAGTGCTCTCGTTCTTGAGAGATTTCACTGCAGAATTCTAAACCTTGGAATTCATTGTATGATATTGAGCATTTTATAATAGCTTGCTGTTTAATCTTCAAATATTGCCCAATAGTTGTAAGCTTGCACATTTGTATATATCTCTGAACAAGTTGTGCCATCACTGCTTTCATTTTTTTCTCGTCATTGAAGTTGAATAATTTTTAGGACGGACATTGTTGTTCAAGACCTTGAGAGCATGTTTTATACACAATCATAGAAAGGATTGGACAATACAATAGACTAGATTTAGCTTATTTTTCTTATTTGATACTGTCGAATTTTGTCCAATCCACCTTACGAAACATGTCATGAGAATGTAGAATGGAGGATAAAGATATTGATATTGATTCCTTTTTTTCGGATTCTCTATCATTCTTTGCCCCTCATTCTGAGTTCATATAATTATAGTTAGAATGGGTACAAAATTATCTTATTCTTCAACCATTAATTTCACTCACTTACAGTTGTCAGAGATCGGACCAAATGAGAGACGGCATTTGGATTTGGCATTATTAGGGGAGCAAGGTTGGTTACATTTTCCCTTCTGCCTTCTTGATACGATTTTATAAGCCCATACAGGCTCGATCTTTGTATTGCCATTCTACATCCATTTAAATTTGCTATCGTCGTTTCCTTGCTTGCAGTTATCAAAGGGCTGACCCAAATTTCGTCATGCTGACCCCAAACAAGGAGCATCTAGCTGAGGGCATACACTGGAAAATTGGTGAAAGGCCATTGCTCCAATCTGATGTAAATTCTGGAAATTTTGATGGCATGCCCAAGGAATTAAGACCCTTGGCCAAAATTTTGTAACCTCTCAGTAGTTTTGCCTTTTTTTTTTTAAAATGGAAAAATGATCTACGAAGTATCAATGCTTAACTTATGCTAAACATCAATGACATTGCACATCAATTCATCGGTAAAATACAAATTTAATTAAAATATTGTCGTGTCATGTCATTGGTGTTTACCAATGTTTAGTAGATCATTCTGTTGTTTAATGAATTCCGTACATATGGTCAATTACCACTTCGAATTTGGAGTTATTTTTTGTTGATAAATAAATGAAGTAGTTGGTTTATAATTTTTTTAGAATCATTATAACTGAATTATAAAAATCATGTGCTGATAGGAAACAACAATCATGCTATATTGTCAGCAAAATTTGACATTCTTTTTAAGGAAAATAGAATGTCATATGGACATCGACTTTGGCAAAGTAGCCTCTGGAACCTTAATTTCTCTGTGATTGGAGTAAGAATTTACAACACCTGCAGTGCGAGTTGTACTGGATCATTCAATTATTTTACTGATTTTATCGATCAACGGGTGCGATTCAAAGCTCAGTAAATAGGCTCCAGATGACCGTTATGGTGCTACCATTAATCGTGTGCCTGACCACAGAGATTAAAAGTTCCACGTCACTGTAATAATGTACATCCACATATTAACGTACGCCAAACACCAACCAATAGGAGAAGTACCACTCCGTTTCTGCAGTTGTATCAGTAATAATGGCTGCAATGGCTTCTACGTTCTTCTCGAGAACCACTCCAACTCTTCCGCGTAGAGCCATTACGAATTCAATCCCCAAATTTGCACTTTCAAAATCGCTTTCGAACGCTAAACGCCATAATTCAATTATAGTGTCTGCGGTTCGTGACGACGATAATTACAAATCCTTCAGTTTTGAGCTTACCGATTATGGCTCCGACAGTTTGAAGAAGCTTTTGGATTCAGTCTTTGTTGTCTGTACCTCAGTCGCCTTGTCGGCTTGCTTATATGTGGCTGATGTTGATTCTGCCTCGGCCTTTGTAGTCACTACGCCGAGGAAACTGCAGACAGATGAGCTCGCCACAGTTCGTCTTTTTCGAGAGAACACGCCTTCAGTTGTCTACATCACTAATCTTGCTGCTAGGTAAAGAAATTTGAGTTATGAATTTTTTTTTTATTTCTTTTGATTGTTAGTGTGACTTTGGTATGGTATATGTGCATTAGGCAGGACGTGTTTACATTAGATGTGTTGGAGGTGCCCCAAGGATCAGGATCAGGATTTATATGGGATGCGCAGGGCCACGTCGTCACGAATTATCACGTGATCCGGGGTGCATCTGATCTCAAGTAATTTTAATATTGTTGGATGTTTTCTTGTCAAATGCTACTTGTGGATGTATTCATTGAAACTTCTGCGTGATGTAATGGATTAGCTATTTACTTAGACGGTGCTAGCTGAGTTTTACATGGTCAAAACGGAATTTGAAGAACGTTTCATCATTTGAGAGAGAATGCCTTTTTCCTAGTTTTCAATATTATCTCATTGAATTTGCTAGATTTTATAAAATACTATGCAAGTCAAGAACGTTTCATCCAATACTTTTGACATGCCTAGCTGTGTTGCATTACAAACCCCTTTGGTGCCTTAAAAGACTATATAGTTGCCATGTAATGGCTTTGCAATTGGAGTCATTTTTATGCTAAACGCTTTGAATATCTTTATTAACAAAATCTTTGGTTAAATGTATTTATCTTTAGAGATTTCTCTATTTATTATATTTTGAAATTAACTTTGTGCTGGCTATGTTTAGGGTTACTCTTGCAGACCAGAGCACTTATGATGCAAAAGTTGTTGGATTTGACCAAGATAAAGATGTTGCTGTTCTGCGAATTGATGCACCAAAAGACAAGTTGAGACCTATCCCAATTGGCATATCTGCAGATTTGCTTGTTGGTCAAAAAGTATATGCTATCGGAAATCCAGTAAGTGAAAATAATCCTTTTTTATCGTTAAAATAAACTCCCCTTTTTGAAGACTTTTTGCATCATAAGTTCTCTGGTGCAAGTGTGTGCAGATACTATGTTTTGAATTTGCGCTTCTTATCAAGTATGTGTTTGTCATGCATAGATGGGGAAAACCATTTAGACAGCGCTTAGTATGTGACAATGATATTGGCATTCCCTAGTGTCAAATTTGCTGATTCTTCCAATCTTTGTCGACGAACCCACGTTTCTAATGCCTCTACCCCCTCCTCTTCTAACAGCTTCACCACCACAGCCACCTCTTCCAGCCTCTTCATTGTTCCACTATCATCCCTACTCTTTCAGGCACCAATGCATTTACAGACACCTTTCTTCACCAATGCCCTTGACTGCTGAATGACACATCCACATGGGGACCAAAGAGATAGACCAGTGATTGCTCAACTAGTTGCAATACAAATATTATTTTCTTAATCAAGAGAATTATGATATTTCATTTCCCATAGGAAAACGTATACATGAAACTTGGAAAAGCAGTCAAGAGATTTAAGAAACGAGTGACTTCTTTTGAAAAATACACATGCTTCTAATCGTGGAGGCTCATCATGTTGACTATAGCGAAAATATATTTAAAAACTGAATAATCATTAAATGGGCATTGGAAATGCCAAATTTAGCTTAATAACTTCTTTTCATATTTCCTAATTTTAGGTCCAATTATTAAACTGTGGCTCAAATTCATGTTACAGCCTACTGGAATACTAGGCTGTTTTACGATTTTCTTGTACTTCAATGTTTTCATCGTAAAGTTATACCAAAACAGGTTATCACATATGCCCGATGGCATGCCTTTCTCAAGTTTGTTCCATTCCCTGTCAAATATCTAATATCTTCATGCAAGTCAACAAACCCCTTGGTTTGAACCCCCACTGATTTCCGCCCTCATTATGTTATCCAGAAATAGTGTTTTTAGTTAAACAATTTTCATGAATAGGAAAAATGGAAATTGGTGCCTTTTTAACGTACAGTGAGGGATTTATCCAGTTTAATATATCGTATACATGAATTTCACTCTCATCGAATATGACATCATAAAGCTTTGTTTGACAATTGACATGATCCTTATTTTAAATGTATGTTTTTGCAGTTTGGCCTTGACCATACACTTACAACTGGTGTTATCAGGTATTCGTGCATTACATTTGACTGCATAAGTTGATACTATTTGAATCATTTCAGCTTTTTTGTATTCATGCTGCTGAAGATTATAAATTTTCTACCTGTAGAAGTTCATTAGTTTTGAAGAGGTAATGAAGTATAATACGACAATATCTAAAAAATAAGAATATCTTCACCAGCTCTAGATTCCAACTACTAAGCCTTTTAAATTGAAAAAAGTATCTTCTACAAACAAATTCAAACCAGAACCAGCTAACCCCTAATGGAGAGAGCCTTCAACCTTAGTGTCATGGTTTATTATAAGTTCCATTTTTCTGTAGTGGACTGCGAAGGGAAATCAGTTCTGCCGCTACAGGACGTCCGATCCAGGATGTCATCCAGACCGATGCTGCAATTAATCCAGGTAATAGTGGAGGGCCACTTCTTGACAGTTCAGGAAACCTTATTGGGATAAATACAGCTATATACTCTCCTTCTGGTGCATCATCTGGTGTTGGATTTTCGATTCCTGTTGACACCGTAAGTAAATATTCTGTCCTTGGGACTTCACCTCAGTAATGTTTGGTATAAAATCTATTAGCTGGCCGTTTTTCTAGCCTTTTCATCAGTGGTGTAATGACAAGAGTGGGATATACAGTTTTTCTAAATGAAGATAATTGTTTTGATGTATCTTTCATACCCCCAGGTAGGTGGCATTGTTGATCAGTTGGTGAGGTTTGGGAAAGTCACCAGACCAATTTTGGGGATAAAGTTTGCACCTGATCAATCCGTGGAGCAACTTGGAGTTAGTGGCGTTCTTGTATTGGATGCTCCTCCAAATGGGCCGGCTGGCAAATCAGTACGTTTATTGATATATTCTTTGTTTCCCTTGGTTTCATGTTATGTTATGGTGTGGAAGTTTCATTTCACTTTAGAAGGTTTGGAAGTTGGAAGTTTATGAGACAAAAAATTGTTTAGTGCTGATACTAGTTGATGTAATCTTGGTCTTACAGGGTCTTCAATCTACTAAACGTGATGCCTATGGCAGACTTATTTTGGGCGATATAATTACATCTATCAATGGAAAGAAGGTCTCTAATGGCAGTGACCTGTACAGAATCCTGGACCAATGCAAAGTAGGTGATAAGGTAAGGCTAATTTCTTGCAAAATCACGCCAAATCCCATTTCATGAAAAAGTAAAAACAAAAACAAACATTTCATTTACTTCTTGTGGATTGGGGATAACTTTTGTTTAATTTAAGTAAACATCTGGACCAGTTTATTTCTTTTGGTTCAATTGACATGGAAAAAGATACATAACAGGCTCATCATTTCTTATTGTTGTGCAGATAACTGTGGAAGTACTACGTGGTGATCACCTAGAAAAAATCCCCGTAGTCCTCGGACCAAAGCCCGATGAGTCATAGTGTGTTACTGATGTTGTAATTTTTACTATGAATTCACAAGGAAGATGCCTATCATAAGGTACTTTTTGCTTCTCAGTATTGAGAATTGTAAATAGTTCATGTACTGCGCTGTTGTATCGTAAAGCAATTGCCAGTGTGCAGTGTTCTGTAGAGCTACCTTATTTGGGAAATCCCTTCACCAGAGCATGCTCATCTAGTGAAGCTCCACGTATTTGTACTTCAGCCTGGTCTAAAAGTTTATAGCGTTTATCTTTTAACTTGTGTTTGCACATAAGTTGTTTGATCTTATATTACTCTTCTGATGTTCGATCCAAACATTTCCGGTCATGTAATGTGCACTAAAATTTCCGGTTACTTCAGAAAGCTCTTGAATTCGAATTGGAGTTTGAAGTGGCAATAGTGAGAACCACGACGATAGGACGATCTCTGGTGATTTTTTTTATATTGCTCGTTGTTTCGGAACGATTTCTCTTCTGTTTCTTTGTTGATAGAGTTCTAAACCATGAAATCTTCAATTGGGGTTTGGTGGATGAGGCGAGACACGTGCTAGATGAACACATTGAGGTCAATTAAACACTTGATAGCACGTGAAACGGATTGCTATGACGGCCCCAGGGGCAGCCTCCCCTACTCACAGGCTGGCAAGCATAAACGCAAGTAAACGCACACATCTATCTAGATAGGAAGCTTGCAACTACATCAACATTGATGACGCCGTTAGTTAGGGGTGGCAAAAGGGTCGGGTAGCTCGTCGGCTCGACTTGGTTCGTCAAAACTCGGCCCATGAACTGTTCGGGCTCGTTTTGGGACGAGCTCGAGCCAGAGCCAAGCCAGAGGTTTGCCTGGTGAGCCGAGCAACTTGGTTTGTTAAAACTCGGCCCATGAAAGGTTCGAGCTTGAGCTTGAGCTTGAGCTTGAGCCGAGCTCGAGGTTCGCCTGGTGAGCCGAGCAAGGCTCGACTTGTCTAGCTCGCAAACGCATGAGCCTAAAGTTCACGAGCTCATAAAAAATCTGGAGAAAGAAGTAAAAAAATTAAAAATTAAAATTAAAAAGTTAAAAGAAAAAAAAAACACGAGCTCGTGGGCCGGGCCAAGCTCGACCCTTGATTTAGACACTTTGACGAGCCAATCTCATGGGTAGATTGGTTGAGCCAGCTCGGTTCGATCAATTGCTCAACCCTTGATTTAGGTCATAAATCAGCTTGCCATGCTATATGAGTAGGGTAGTTTGCCGCGCACGTGGCAAGGTTTTCCTTAATTCGTGCCTGGATGATTAAGCTGCGTTTATTTGGACCAAGCTCACAATTTACATCGACTATAGTTTTGATTGAGCGTGCGTGCCATATATGCATGGTACAATATGGATATGTTCGGCATAATTATACTGTACGCTTAGTTGTACCAAACAACACACGAAACAATCTCGACTTTCAATTATTGTCATCTATTAACACAAAAATTAGTTATAAAAGTAAGAAATTTATTGATATAATTGAGCACAAGAACATGCATTTTGTTTAACAGAAGCCCTATGCAGAATGTTAGTAGAGCTTCCAATGCAGTATAGTGGCCACGTCTTTTACCTAAAAAAACCAACAAAAATTATAATAAATAAAACTGGGATGCAATTTTTATTATTAATTTTCAGAAAATACAATTTCTGAATTTAGTACAAAGAAATTAAGGATGACACAATTGTTCTCTATTACACTTATCGTTAACATACATTTTTGTGGCATCAAAAACTTATTAGGAAACAGAGATTAATTTGTTCATACAGAGACTGGTCTAGAAAGACCAAATTCCAGGCTCCACAGTTCAAAACTTCCTTTCACAAAATCATAGTATCCACCCTTTAGTGTCAAAGTTTTCTTCACCAATCCTTCTCTAACAAATGGATAACTCAGCAGGTTCCCAAGTGATACATTCACTGCTTCCTGTTGCATTTTTTCGTAATTAAAGCATGTTAAGCATAAATCACACGTCGAAAATATATAAAAAACGAGCAGACAGATCTTAATATCGAAGTAACGTTTTATACCTTCTCACATAGTCCACACTGATCAGCGAAAGGGGCGTCACCGAGCTCGGCTTTCACCTTGGCCTTTGCAGGTAAACAGATCTTCACCCAGTCTTCAATGAAGTCACTGCGAGCAAACATCATGTAAAACAACACAATTTTGAACAAGAGAAAGAAGTGAGAAATCCACTCTTCAGACTTTGGAACTGGAATATGAAAAAAAATAGTGGCTTACGTGGAGGTGGATCCATCGTCAGGGAGAGACATGAGCCCCTTGATTCCTCCACAGGCACTGTGTCCAATGACTATGATTTCCTTAACCTGTCAAAGAACATTTTGAGAATCCCAGGTTTAGAATTTTTAAATAAACAAAAGTTATCCTAAAAATTATAAAAATTGAAATGAAATTTTGTATCAACCTTGAGGTGAAGAACAGCATACTCAATGGCAGATCCAACTCCAGAGTATTTAACCTGTTGCAACATAAATAATATTCAAATCCCGTTTTTCTCTTCAAAAAATAAAAATAAAATAAAATTAACAAACCTTATCATAGGCAGGGACCATGTTAGCAATGTTTCGGACCGTGAATGCCTCTCCCGGGTGCAAATTCAGGACGTGTGATGGGCAGACGCGCGAATCGGAGCAGGCAAATACCATATACTTCCATGTTGAATCATTTCATCAATTATTTGAAGATAAAAAGATGGGGAAAAAAAAAGTAGTTCTGAATCATTAATAATCAATAAGGTACTGTACCGTTGGGCTTTGGCCTTTGGCAAGTTCACCATACAAGGCTGGATTTTTCCTGAATTATGCAAACAAGACAACATTAGCATTCAAGCTATTTTCATCCTTCTTTCTTAAATATTTGCTCTTTTTTCCTTGTCCAAAAAGAGGCAGACCAAAACGAAGACGGTCGGGTTACTTGTACGCAATCAAAAACTCAATATTTACTGAAAATTAGTTTGATCTTCGTAGTAATACACATATTTTTGTAGTGATGTTCGTTTGACAAGACTTTTGAAAAGTAAAAAGCTATTTTCGAGGCTAAGAAGTTACTTTTGAACTTGTTTGGATAATTTTCTAAAAGTGTTTTGTCGCTTCGAAAGGAAATTGATTTAAGATAATTTATTTAGGAAGTTCTTCTACAAAACGCAGAAATATAAGTCCTACATAATGATTCCTTAATATACTTATTTTGGGTGAAGTAGCTTACTCATATTTCTCTCTTTTGAAGTGGACAAAGCCATTTTTCAGCTGCTCAACAGTGCTGGAGACGGTGGTTTTGTCAAGTGTGGCCAACTCTGCTTTAATTTGATCAATTTTTGCTGCAGCCACTGGTGCCAATTCTCCATTCTCACTGCATCAAATGTTGCAATTTGATCATTTTCAGTACTTTTTTTTTTTTTTTAAGTAAAGAAAAATCCAACATGGCTTATGTGGGTTCCATTTTATCCAAACCTGAGAAGTTTTTGAAGTCCAGCAATGGCTTCCTCGTACTCTTTCCCCATATCTTCTCTCTACAATTTCTCAATTTTAATACAAATACACAAAAACAACATAGAAAATAAAAACAGCCCAAGTCCAAGGTTGTAGTAAAATTTTAATTTTTTTCTATCAAAATTTTAGTATCATTGAACACTATAACCAATAAGACTCTTTTACTTAACCCTATCAATTTCTTAATCTTAAATTCAAACACATTCATAATTAATGAATTGACAGTGTAAATCATACATTTTATGGACCCCACAACTTTTCAATTAGACATTCCATCGACATTTATCAAAATGTACTAAAAATTTGATTTTTATGTGAACCAAAGTACCAAAATGGGGTGGATGATAGGAGCAGGAGCAGCAAAAACAGGCTTGCTTTGAATAAGACTCGGTGGAGAATTGGACGACGCTTGACAAACTACGAGGGGGCGTCTCTTGAGGGATGAAGAAGATTGCACGGTGGGAACGAGAGAAGTAAGAGCGCACCCGTTTACGGTCGACATTGTGCACCGCAGCATACAATTTTCTGCCTTTATAACTCAACCACTTCACCCCAACCCCAACCCCAACCCCACCCCCACCCACATCCCCCAGGTTATAGGCTCCATCGGATAATGAAAGTGAAAGTTGATGAAATAATAGCTTCAAATGTTGCAGATCAGATTTGGACGCTGGAGATTTCACAGAGTTTTACAGTCATGTTATAGTCCTTTGCATGAACTGTGTGACATGCATGCAATGTCCATTCGCCACGAATTTTTCACGGATATTATTTGTTTTTTATTTATTTATACACATTATTGGATTTCAAATAATTTCTTGAGTGTGAGTTGGTTCCAAACATTAAAATGAATCATTAAACCTTCTAAATATTCACTAAATTCAAATTTTTGAGCATCGGGCGAAGTTAGTAAACAATACTTAGCTTCGTAACGTGATTTGAACAAAAAATTTAAAACCCGTGTTTTTATTTTTTAGTTGAGAACCAACTTTCTACTCGAATATATTAAAGGTCTAAAGAAATCATATATTATTATAAACTTTTGTTGCAAATGATTTATGAATCTATAATAATTGAATTTATTATGGGTTAATAAAACTCAAATAATTCTCCAGCATGTTTGGTATGGATTTTTTGAAACTTTTTTTTAAAAACTAATTTCAATCACATTCTCCAAATAAAATAATTTTGCACGTGAGTCCATTATTTTTTTTTATTTTTTATTTTACTTTTTGACCACAAATTCTCAAAAAAAAAAAAAAAAATCCCATTTTTCCAAAATATATTCTCAAGAATTTATATCAAAGAGGCCATAAAAAGGGTATATATGTCTATATTATAAGGTAATACATGGAAAAAAGGAAAATATTAAATATCTGATCCTAAGCACACACCATACTTTCTTTGTGATGTTGAAACAAATAATTTTCTG
This sequence comes from Fraxinus anomala, assembly GCA_903798345.1. Classification (NCBI taxonomy): domain Eukaryota; kingdom Viridiplantae; phylum Streptophyta; class Magnoliopsida; order Lamiales; family Oleaceae; genus Fraxinus; species Fraxinus anomala. The sequence goes on along the minus strand of CAIGRN010164569.1, from coordinate 376 downwards.
AGCAAAAAATTGTGGATATAAATTGAATAGAATATATGCGACGGGTGAAGGATTATACAAGATAAGGTCCTATCTCTAAAACNCAAGAATTTATATCAAAGAGGCCATAAAAACGTATATATGTCTATATTATAAGGTAATACATGGAAAAAAGGAAAGTATTAAATATCTGATCCTAAGCACACACCATACTTTCTTTGTGATGTTGAAACAAATAATTTTCTGAGCAAAAAATTGTGGATATAAATTGAATAGAATATATGCGACGGGTGAAGGATTATACAAGATAAGGTCCTATCTCTAAAACTTGGTTCTAGTTGTAGAGCCTGTCTTTACTTTATCTGCTTCCCTGCATTTGGATAACAATAATTTACTC
>CAIGRN010164556.1:0-30818 GCA_903798345.1 Fraxinus anomala | reverse complement strand
GAACAGAGAGAACTTCAAATGCAAATTCTAGCTTTGAATCAAATCTCTTAATATTATTTTGTCACCTATCATCATTTCAGGTGTTTTAAGTTTAATGTAACTAATGCTTAAAATAAATTTTTTTTTATATTTATACTATCATATAGTCAATTATACTATGACACGTGCAATCACATGCGTTTTACTAGTGGTTTTGGGTTATACTATATTGCACCTGCATCTTACTATTGTTTTTGGTAAAAGAGAGCCAAGGCTATATAAATGTACGGAAAAATAAAAAATAAAAAAAATCGTAGCCCCACCGGGTAACTGGCCACAATGCGGCTGCCTACTTTCCTCGCCCTGAAACACTCTCCACTGTAACGCCACCATTTATCCCCAATAATTCTTTCCTATCTCCAAATTCCAAACCCTAGACAGACAGATTCCCTGATTCCCAATTAAAGCACAGAACCAAAATTCCATCCCCATTACTCTGCAAGCCTAACCCGTTTACATCATGGACCCTCGCCGAGTGCCTCGCACCGTCAGCGACCCGAAAGTCCGGCAAGTAGGGTTCTTCGCCCCACCTGATCGCTCCCAGTCGGGTCCACCGGCTCCCACATCTTCTTCCCCACCGGTATCCGAAATATCCCCCTCTGGGAATTCCCTGTCCCCTGTAATGATCCCGCCGCCTCGTAATCTTTCGTCGGATATGTCACGTCACTTCCCACCAGCACCTATCTCCCCCCTCCGCCGCGGCCGCGGAGCGGCAGACTCTTCTATTCCTGTTGGTAGTTACAATCCGTCAGAGTTCATTTCCCCTACTGCGACGGCTGACTTCTCTGAGGATGCTCTCTCGCCCGGGTGGAGCCGAAAGGGAAATTCGGCTAAATTTGCTAGTTCTCTACCTACCGGGGGAATTGGTATGGTGAAGCAGAATAAGGTTCCGGCCAGTGGTTTGAATATGGTTTCGACTGCTAGAATGCCTAAAGCTATTAAAGGTTAGTTTTCTTTTCTTCCTTTTTATTTGATTTTAATTTGGAGTTTTTGTTTAGGAAAATGCTTGGTTTCAGAAAACGAAAGAGTGTCAATGGAGGAAGTGCAGATGGAGCAGCAGCCAGGGGATTCGAAACCATTGAAGGAGAAGACGACAAAAGCTGAGAGACGGGCTTTTCAAGAGGCTCAACGAGCTGCAAAAGCTGCTGCTAAACGTGAATACATTTTACTTGCTTTTCAATTTTTGGAAATTTTTACAAGTGTTAATTTATGTTTCTGTTGGGACTTGATTTTAATTGGATTCTAGCTTATAGTCAGTTGTCCAGAGTCACCAGCCTTAATTTCGTCGGTGTTTGTTTTTTTTGTTGTTAGTTAGCTAGTTTACATTTTGAAGGCCACAATATCTGTATGGCATGCACAATTAATAGTCAATATGGATACGACAAATAGATAATTTTTAAAAGGGTCGAGTTTTTGATCAATGCAATGGAAAAAAGATGATTTATATCACTATAGGAGATTATTACATTTTAGATTTAATCCTCACTCAAGGTATTCTATTTACTAATTTCTAGTGAAGAGCTTTTCATTCTTGGAATCTATGTTTTCTGTCATTGTTCTGCAAGGATCTAAGTCACCTAAAGTAATTCTGATTGAAAATTGGAATATTATTTGATTAATCCTTTATCCACATGAAATGTAATTTGAACAATTCTCTCTCTCTCTTTATTTTGTGCTGCTGGGTATCAAGCCATCAATTAGTAGCAGATCCTCGTGGATTTAAGTGAATTTGACGTGTTCCTTTCGAGTGTTAAAAATATTATCTGGCATTAAATATACACTTTACCTCTTACGTTTTTCTGCATAGTGATATTATTAGAACATTAAAGTGAAAAAAATGATGCTGATTAGTGAACCTCAAATGGTTTTACTGTTCATGAATCCTTGTAATAATTGAGCAGCTAATGATGGGGTTTTAATATTGCTCATCTGTCAGGACCAAGAGCAAATTGCTTCATAGTTTTTGGGGTGTTTGATCTTGCTGGAAACTTTCTTGCTTTTTTGGTAGCAATGATAAATACCAATTTTGACCTCTTTTGCGGGTTTAAATGTTTTATTATCTCTCCATACATTTTCAAAACACTGTTCTGATTCTCTCCTGCCATAGATCAATTCTATTGCTTAGATAAATTTATGAAATTTGTGATTTGTTTTGCAATATGGGGATTTTAGATGCAAAGTCATGTCATCTCTTCTTCATTTTTCCTTCTTTCTTCTTGTTATGTGATAAATAATTGCAAAATGTTATAGCTCAAGGCTGCTTTTGCTACTTAGTCCTCAACCTCAAGCACTTTTCGTGCAAAAATCTTTATTTGTCAATCTTCTTTTTCTTGTTTTAATTTTCGTGATGACTAATTTTAAAATTTTATGTCAAGGCATCTATTGCAGTGTGTAGGTGAGTTTTCATTTTCTTAGAATTGCATATTTATTCCACATTTTGTAAAATAATCATACTTTATGGTTTGTTTCTCTCCTGAATAATGCATTTATCCAGCTGAAGGAAGTAAGGCACAGGCTGCTGCTTCTGGGGTCAATGCAGTAAATGCAAGTCCAGGAAAGGTTCCAAAGGCAACTCCATCAAAGAAAGACAGCTCTTCTGTTGTAGCTTCTGAGAAAAGAGGAGGCGATCGTCAGCCAGATAAAGATAGGAAGAAAGATGTCCCTCATCCACGGATGCAGTTTGACGACGAGAACCGAGTTGAGAAGGCAAAAAAGCGATCAGTCGTGAGACAAACTGAAGCCAGGAGCAGAGTTGAACTCTTTAGGCATCTACCTCAGTATGAACATGGAACAAGGCTTCCTGACCTTGAATCGAGGTTCTTCCAACTTGATCCTATTCATCCTGCTGTTTACAAGGTAGCTCCTGAGAGACAAATTTTTCTTCTCTCTTGATATTTTATCTTAATGTTGAATCCGTAACATAAAGGAGTAATAATCATCAATATGAAACCGTTTATTGTGAAAAAATTTATTCGTACGCATGCTGTCTGGTTCTGTTTGGGGATTAATCCTTTTTATGTTTCATGGGGTTGAAAGCTTCTTCTTCTCTTAATACAAATAAAAAAATAACAATATTAGTATACCTTTAATTATGTGATTTGCCCTTATTGTGAATTCATATTTGTTGTCAGGTTGGGGTAAGATATCTAGCTGGGGATATCTCTGGTGGCAATGCACGCTGTATTGCGATGCTTCAGGCATTCCAAGAGTCAATTAGAGACTACTCAACGCCACCAGAGAAGTCCCTTATCAGGGACTTGACCACAAAAATAAATGGTTATGTCTCATTTCTGATTGAATGCAGGCCCCTTTCGATCAGCATGGGGAATGCGATTAGGTTTCTTAAAACTCGGATTAACAAATTAGCCTTAAACCTATCTGAATCAGAGGCAAAATCCAGTATTCTCACGGATATTGATCGTTTTATGAATGAGAAGATAATTCTAGCAGATAAGGTAATAGTGAAGCATGCTGTCTCAAAAATTAGGGATGGCGATGTTCTTCTAACCTACGGATCATCATCTGTTGTTGAAATGATATTATTGCATGCCCACGAGCTTGGCAAACAATTTCGAGTTGTGATAGTGGATTCACGCCCAAAGCTTGAAGGACAGACATTGCTTCGCAGGCTGGTGAGGCAGGGTATAAGTTGTACATACACTCATATAAATGCTGTTTCTTATGTCATGCTCGAAGTGACTAGAGTATTGTTGGGTGCTTCATCGGTGTTGTCCAATGGCACCGTTTACTCAAGTGTTGGAACTGCAAGTGTTGCTATGGTTGCCCATCAGTTCCACGTTCCTGTATTAATTTGTTGTGAAGCATACAAGTTTCACGAGAGGGTTCAACTTGATTCAATTTGCTCTAATGAACTTGGTATGAATTCCCAGTTAGATTTTTCAATTTTCTGCATTAACAATTGTAGCATAGTAGTTTATGACGTCTGAGGTTGCAATGTGCAGGTGACCCTGATGCTATTGCAAGGGTTTCTGGGAGACCTGAGATCAATTATTTGGAGGGTTGGACCAATAGTGAGAATCTCCAGCTCTTGAACCTGATGTAAGTGTGATTCTGTTATTAACATGTTACACCACTGATTCTGTCTTACTCCGGCTCACTTTCTTGAAATTTCATGTTGCCAGTTATGATGCAACTCCTTCAGATTATGTTTCTATGATCATCACAGACTATGGCATGGTAAGTCGGAGAGTGGTTTATTGATAGTTAATTTCCCTTGGAGTTACTGTTCCATGCGCCTGAAGGTTGTTAAATTATTAATGATTGTGATAATCATGGCAATTTCATGATTTTGTTGCTGCCCAGTCTTTCAAATGCAGATATTTTTCTATTTCCTAATTGGTCGCCAGTGTGAATCTAAAATAATAATGATAGTTTCCCTCTCCTATCTTTCTACCTGAATTTGCTAGTTAGCTCATCATCACTATTTCCTTTTTTATGTTCATTCGTTACATTTTTTGTGATGTATCAAGATCCCACCAACAAGTGTTCCAGTTATTGTTCGAGAATACCAGAGAGAGCATTTATGGATATAGAGACGTGCAATGTAACTTCTTCGAGACGTGGAAGCAATTTTGTGGCCGATGCAGGAAATAACATTGTTTAATCTTCATTGGATCATCTTTGGGAATAAGGTTTTGTCTCTTTAATGCACTTTCTTTTTGGTTTACAAATTTTAACCTGAATCTGAAGAGTGCGAATTTTCAGCCTCTCGGAGCAGTTTTTAAGATGTATTTTGGGTTGTGACTAGCTATTTTGATCCTCGTGAAAATTGTTGTCATCTTCTATGAATGATTCTTTTAGGGAAAGTTTTGAATCGTTAGCCTTTGTGACCGTAGATGGCCTTATTTGTTTCTGATTAAAATTAGATTTTATTCTGCATTAAAGTCAAACAATTAATATTAACCACATTTTTTATGGTCCCACAGCTAACAGCTTTTCAACCACACATTTCAAAGGCTTCTATCACAATTTAATTTTAATTCCCACCGAACACTCACGTAATATTATTGAGAGAAATTTAGAGTTTTGATTGATTCGGCATATAGTAGGACCCATTAGAAAATAAATTATTATAAAGCTTTGAACTTCTTTCGAACAGTTTTGATTGCGATTGTAGAAAAGAGAATTTATTTATGGGTATTGCATCATTAGGACAAGACATTAAATTTTTTAATTCATTGAACTAATTGAATATAAAACAAAAAGGTGATGCAAGCATATTGATAGGGACATTATATTTATATTATTATATAGCTGAAAAATCAGAGCATCTCAATTGCTTTAGTAGATTTCTAAAAACAAATTCTACTTATTAGGCCAGGGTGCGGTTCAGTTCGATCGGTTTTTCGATCTTTTTGTTCAGACCTACTACTTACAGACATGTTTAAAAAAAAAAAAAAACAAAACCTTTTTTATTTGATCGGTTTTTCGATCTTTTTGTCCAAACCTACTACTTATAGACATGTAAAAAAAAAAAAAAAAACAAAATCTTTTTTTTATTGAGATAATTTTGTCAAGTTGATTGACAAAAGAAAAAAAAGATATTATTAAGTTCCGTTTAGATTTAAAAGTTCTATTAGTAACTTTTTTACACATTACTTTATTTTATTGGTAATTATAAAAAATAAAAGATACCTAGATACCATATACTTATTTCATTCCATTTATACACGTAGATTTTGTTTTTCACACGAATTAGGAAAATATTATTCAATGTTATTGAAAAGGTAATTTTTATCAAAAAATTCCTAGTTTACCATTATTTAATGATGAACAACTAATATTAAATTATTGTTGGAAGCAATGAAGAAATTGAATGATTTAATTTTCAATTTTCACATTGATTATAACTAGGCAAATATACTAGTAAATGAATAAAACAAAATATTCTCTATAAAGAAAAAAAATGATTATATAATTTGGACAAAAAAATAAGGAAAGTCGACATACATAAATGAACGGAGGGAATACCAATTTTGGCTTGAATGTCATCAATCATTAATGTATGTAAGCAAAGACTCAATTTTATTACCTCATAAATGACATTCTTAGGATACACTAAGAAAGGAAAATAATTATATTTCAATTAAGCTTCTCAAGCCATGCCACATGTATTTATGAGTATTTTATTTATACATTTTTAATATCAAAAGCAAATAATTTTGATCATTAATACCGTGAAAATATCTCATTTCCTCATTGAAATCAATTGATTAAGATCACGTGTATAAGGTGACATCATGTCACATTTTTCACTTCCAATATTTGCTAATAATTAACTCAGGAAAATTGCAATAGAAGTGTCTTAACATTTACAAAAAGTATAAATAAATCCAAAAATTTTACATTTTGATATTATCGTTCAAAATCTTTAAGCAAATATGTAGCACAACTACTTTTAAACAATCGACATAAGCCCCTGTTTTAGTTATGATTAAAATCAAATTTTTAGTATATTTTAATAAAAGTTAATGACGTGTCTAATTAAAAAGTTGTGAATCTCATAAAATATGTGTTCAAAATTAATTGTTAATTTTGATTTAAATTAAAATCTTCCTACCAAATAAGGGTTTAGAAGAATTAGAAGTGGTAAAATGATCAAGTAGCTGATCGGCTCGTCAAAATTCGGTCTATGAAACACCGGTTCGTGAGGCTCACGAGCTTGTGGACTCATCAAAAAAGTGATTGAATATCGTTTAGTAACTTTAAAAAAAATTAAAAGAAAAAACTCGAGCTCGAGCGATCCGATCTGATTCAATTTAGTCCGATTCGATTCAGTTCATTGCAATCACTGAGAAGAATTGGATAAAAAGATAGGGACGGGACTTGGTGGGGCTAAGAATCACACGTAATAAACACAAAAATGAAACCTGTTACTCCATATGCCTTACCTTCAATACAAGTCATAACCCCAGTTGCCTCGTTCATTCCCAATGCTTATAACCCACCCAAAAACACCGTGGCATTTCAATTCAGTATATTCCCTCACTTAGTTAATTACCAGATTACCCTTACGTTTTCCAAAATTTAACACTTACACCCCCAAAATACAAAGGGTAATTTCGTCAAATAAAAAGACATCCCACGATCTACTTAAAGGCGGCCGAACGCAATCCCCAAACTACCCCTTTCAACGGCTAAAAATGAATTTTTAGTATGGGTAGTGAAGTAAGTTTGCACAGTCTAATTGCTGTCGGGGGATTAAAATAAAAATAAAAGAACGTGAGCGATCCGCGCACACCACAAAATGGGTTGGCTCTAGAGAGAGACGGTACAGAAAGTTAGAGAGAGAAAGTTGGTTTCGAGACGTTACCGGATTTCACAACTGTTTATGCTCCAGAATTTGGGAATTTCGTTCAAATCCGCTCGAGGTTCTTCAAATATTTTTTGGGTTTTCTTTTTCACCAATTTTACTGCTTTATCCTATACTGTTTCTGGTTTCTTTCTTCTTATGAAGTTGGGTCTGCGAGTCCGCGATCTGGGTGTTCACAATTTTTGGGATTTTTCGTAGGGGAAGTTTGTTTTCCGTAATGTTTACACCGCAGAAGTTGTGGTCGTTGACGCCGCGGAGTGAGCCGGCTCAAAAGAACGGATCAGTTTCGCTGCCCGCGGCTGGCCCGAACCCTAATGCTAGAAGCCCGAGGAGTGGTGAAATTAAGGGAAAAGCCGTAGCTTTTGTTGAGAATAGGGGTGCCATGGACCAGGATACTCTCACCGATAAGCTTTTGAAGCTCGAAAACGAAGTTAGTATTGGTTTACTTTGTTGTATATTGATTGTTCTGATTTTTTATGATTATTACTTTTTAAGTTTTTGTTGTCTCCTTGTTCTATGATCTTGTTGGATTTTGAATGGTGTAATTACATATTTCCTGCTTTGGGACCATTCACCTAAATAAGTAGGGAGTGTAATTGCGGATTTGATTAAGCCCAGTTTGGTACACATTAAAATTTTTATTTTAATTCATCTACTCATTTTCAACCAAAATTCTTCAAAAAAATAATATTTTCCATCACATCAATAACTTTTCCTTCTTTTTCAACCACAAATTCTCCATCAATCTACTATTTCAAAATACAAATAACGTGGCTCAAACACACTAAGTTTTTACTTGATTATATATTTTATATCTTTGGAGTAGACGATGATTTGACTTGAGTGGCGAATCTGATAGAGAATAAGCATTAGCAGTAAAACTATATTGGAGTACCTGCAATATGAAGTGGAACTGAGAAGTCAAGGAACTATATAGTGATGCCCACTGATGCGTGGTTTTCATTTTATCTTGTGCAGTAAGGCTGAGGAGCACATTTGGCAGATTTTAGGAGAATTTTAAATTCTATTTAACCATTTTTAGTATGACTGTAAATGAGTGAGGATCTCATGTGAACTTCTTTTGACCTTGAATCATCTTCATCTAATCGCCTGTGTGTTTTTCCCCGCCCCTTTAAAGTAAGCAATGAGTTCTTAAATCCAATTGAACTGGCTGTTGGTTTTGGTAAATTTTGCTAGATTATTCAAGAAATTGTGCAAATTTTACTTGTTGTCTTGAATCTTATTATATGAGTAATTTCCATGAGATGCACGTTTTCACAATTTATACATGCTTTTTGCCACAAGAACTAAGTTAACAGAAGTTTAGCTTGTGTTGTTTAAGTCCCTTTTTTTAATAATCCATCTCCATTCATAATATGCTATATCATGATGGCTGTACGGGTCTTCTTTCACTGGCGTGAAGTGATGCAATTTGGAGCATGGAAGAATTGAAATGATGAAGATCCTAATCTTTATACTTTTAGTTCTTAAACTAGAAATGGGATATGAACTAGCATTAGAAGTCCTAGACTGACTAAGTTTAGCATCTCGGATCATAGAGGTTTTTGTATTCTCCTATTACTTTCCAGGTTGTTTTAGATCTGTTGACAATTCAGTTTGCCCTTGATTGATCCAGTCTATGAATGGTAAACATTTAAGCTACCCAATGATTAATTGTTCTACTTCTGCAATGAAATGTTTTGAATTATTTATTTTTTTGTCAATTCCATGAATATTTGGCTGCATTGACAGAGAAGCTTACCACTCTTTTATGTTTTTCTTTTTTAATTAGTTTGAACTCTAAACCCAAACGCAGCTGCTCTGTGACTCCACTCTGTTGAATGAACAGATTGACTAGTCAATTTAGGTAGGTCTTTTCTGAATAATGGATTCGTAGATTCTCTTGGAGGCATTAAGGGGGGGAACATTACCTAGTTTTGAAAAGCTGCAAGTCAGCCCCACTTGGTATCCCATCATGGAATACATTATTACTTGAAGCTATGTAGTTTTTGGCTTTGTCTTTGCTTTCCTTATCCTATTTCTTCTTTGGTACAATTAATTTGATATTGCCTTTTTTTCCTTGATTTTTTACTTCTCTTTTCTGACTTAATTCATTTAATTGAGTTTTCCTGTTCTGAATTCTGTTAATGTTTTATCCTCGGATATCTTCTAAGTGTTTATCTTTTGGTTTGATATTTAGATTTTTCTGATGGTAGATTTTGATGAGTTTTACAAGCAATTGTCATGTCAATGTATTTTGTGAGGTTAATAAACATGCACACTGACTAATGTATTTTCATGCAGCTCTTTGACTATCAATACAATATGGGCCTTCTTTTGATAGAGAAAAAGGAGTGGACTTCAAAGTACGAAGAACTTAGGCAAGCCTTAGCAGAGGCGAATGATGTACTAAAAAGAGAACAAGTGGCCAATTCAATTGCAATGTCTGAAGTGGAGAAGCGGGAAGAGAATTTAAAGAAGGCATTAGGTGTTGAAAGGCAATGTGTGCTTGATGTAAGATATACTCTTCTCAAATTACCTCATGCATGAGCCTTTTTTATACCCTCTCCGTCCCATTTATATAGGTCCCATTTATATAAGTTGATTTTTCTTATTTTCTTATCCCAATTATATAGTCATGTTTCTTTATTGAGTATGTTTTGTTTTGTTTTGTTCGTTTACTAATATACCCTTATTTCTTTACTACTTCCAACAATAATTTATTACTGGTTGTTGAATAAGGGTAAATTAGGAAATTTTTTAGCAAAAATTGCTTTTTGAATAATAATAAATAAGATTTCTTAATCCGTGTGAAAAACAAAACCAGCCTATATAAAGGGGGACAGAGGGAGTACTACTTAAAAAGGCAGAGGACATGGGTGGTCCTTAGATTTCGAGTCTTATTGAGGGTAATGGATATGAACGATGTTATTCGTATTAGGTTTATAAAAATGATCAATATTTAAAGAGACGGTGAACTACAATCAGTTTGTGTTTTATTCAGTCCATGCCTAATTGCATACAGATATAAACAAATACATATGCATATGCATTTATAAGGAAACATCCTTGTTCTTATTTATTCGCATGTGATATAGTTATGCTATCTATTGTAAGTGATTTCTCGTGTAACATTTATTTTGTGATAGACCAATTAGCTATGGAAAGTGAGTTACAAGTTTGTTACTTGGATGAGGGAAAAAAATTAGGACATTCTGTAGTTATTTTAGCGGGTGGGAATTAATTCTGCTGTGATATAACAGTGAATAGTTAACTTTTGGTGTGGTTGGTTGTTGCAGCTAGAGAAGGCTTTGCATGAGATGCGCTCAGACAATGCTGCAATTAAGTTCACAGCTGATTCAAAACTGGCCGAGGCAAATGCATTAGTAACTAGTGTTGAGGAGAAATCATTGGAGGTTGAAGCAAAAATTCATGCAGCTGATGCTAAGCTTGCTGAGGTGAGCAGGAAGAGTTCCGAAATCGAGAGGAGATTACATGAGGTGGATGCTCAAGAAAATTCAAATCGAAGGGAGCGGGCCTTATTCATCTCCGAGTATGTTCGAGACCCATAACTTTCTTACTATAACTTTTCCTTTCTTGCACATTCAACTTCTCTCTGGATACCTGTGTCTGACTTGACTGTTATATTTTGGCAGACGTGAGGCACATGAAACTGCTTTATCTAAACAAAAGGATGACTTGCGTGAATGGGAACGAAAATTAAAGGAGGGAGAAGATAGGCTGGCTGATGGCAGAAGATTACTTAATCAAAGAGAGGAGAGGGCAAATGAGAATGATAAGGTTTTGAAGAAAAAGCAGAGTGACCTTGAAGAACTACAGAAGAAGATTGAGATGGCTAATTCAGTTTTGAAGAGTAAAGAAGATGATATAAGCAGCAGACTAGCAAGTCTTGTGCTCAAGGAGAAGGCAAGTTTTTGTCTGAAATTCATTAATATAGTTGTAAATTATTTTTTCCTTCTTACTGACTTTGTATTTTTATTGATGCAGGAAGCTGATGATATTAAGAAGAGCTTAGAGATGAAAGAGAAACAATTATTGGAATTAGAAGAGAAGTTAAACACGAGAGAGAAAGTGAGCACTCTTGCTTTCATCTATTATTTAGTTTTTCCTAATATTTAATTTGATAGGTTTTATATGGACGTTTGTTGAAATTCGATTTCATATACATGGTAATTGAAAATTCCCTATTTACATCTTTTTGGGCAGTGGCTCATGTCATCTAACTTATAGTTAGTTATCTACTTACAAATAATTTTTTTATTAGCAACTTCTCCTTACCCTTGTAATTGTGATTGTTATATGACTATTTCCAATAAAACTTGTGTAGGTGGAGATTCAGAAACTTTTGGATGAACACAAGACCATCTTGGATGCAAAGCAGGAGGCGTTTGACTTGGAAATGGATCAAAAGAGGAAATCTCTTGATGAAGAGTTGAAAGACAAGGTGGCTGACGTAGAGAAGAAGGAAGCTGAAATTACTCATATGGAAGAGAAGGTCAGAAAAAGAGAACAGGCACTTGAAAAGAAATCAGAGAAAATGAGGGAGAAAGAAATGGATTTCGACTCAAAATCAAAATCTTTGAAGGAAAGGGAGAAGTCAATCAAAATCGAAGAGAAAAACTTGGAAGAGGAGAGTAAACAAATTATGGCTGAAAAGGAGAGCTTGCTTAATCTCAAGGCCGAGCTTGAGAAAGTTAGGGCCGACATTGAAAAAGAGCAAATAAAGTTGCAGGAAGAGAGGGAACTGCTAAAACTAAGTGAAGATGATAGATTAGAACACACGCGCCTGCAGTCCGAATTGAAACAGGAGATAGACAAGTGCAGGCTCCAAAATGAACAGCTTTTGAAGGAAGCTGAGGATTTGAAGCTTGAAAGGGAGAGATTTGAGAAAGAATGGGAAGAGCTCGATAACAGAAGAGCCGAGATCGGAAAAGAACTGGAGGATGTCGTTGAACAGAAAAAATATGTAGAAAAATTGAAACACTCTGAAGAGGAAAGGTTAAACAATGAGAAGTTAGAAACACAAAAATATGTTCAGAGGGAGTTAGAAGCTCTTAAGGTGGCGAAGGATTCTTTTAATGCTAGCTTGGAGCATGAAAAGTTGATATTGACTGAAAAATCTGAGAGTGAGAGAAGACAGCTTCATCATGATTTTGAACTGCAGAAACGAGAGCTTGAATCTGAAATGCAGAGGAAGCAGGAAGAGATGGAGAATCATTTCCGTGAGAGCAAGATATCATTCGAGGAAGAGAAGGAAAGGGAACTTGATAATATTAATTACTCGAGAGAAGTGGCCAGAAGAGAAATGGAAGAGATGAAGTTGGAAAGAAATAAGCTAGAGAAAGAGAAACTGGAAATTTCACAGAATAAGAAGCACATGGAATCACAACAGTGTGAGATGAAGAAAGACATTGAGGAGTTGGTTGACCTAAGTCGGAAGTTAAAGGATCAAAGGGAGCAGTTTATCAAGGAAAGAGAACGCTTCATTATGTTTGCTGAGAAACAGAAAGGCTGCAACATTTGTGGAGAGACAATTCGTGAGTTTATGCTTTCCGATCTTCAATCTTTAGAGGAGCTGGAAAATGCTGAGGTCCCCCCTCCATTGCCACAAGCTGCTCAGAATTATTTGGAGGCAATTGAAGGCCCTTCTCAGTTATCTCCTGTTGTAGTTAATTCAGCATCTCCACCTTCTGGTGGAACAATCTCTTGGTTCCGGAAATGTACCTCTAAAATTTTTAAATTATCACCGGTTAAGAAACTTGAGCTTGCTTCTTCTGAAGATCCAGCTGATCTAACCACCCTTCCTGGGGTGCATGTTGATGTTCAGTCGCCAAAAACATTAGTGAACACCGAAAATGAGCCAGAACCATCCCTACAGGTTGCAGATGATTCTTTTGATGTCCAAATATCTGAATACGATGGCAGCATTAGGAAGCTTGAAGATGTACAAGATCAATTAGTTGATCAGAAGAATGTTGACAGAGAAGCTATCCCAGAAAATTCTCAGAATTCTGATGCGAAGACACGCAGAGGACCTGGCAAGGGAAGCAGGCTCAGGGCAATTAGAACCAGATCTGTGAAAGCTGCCAGTGCTAGTGCAAATGAGGCTATCTTGGGGGAAACTCCGCTAGAGAATAGTCAGCATGCTAATGGTAGTGCGGAGAATCCTATTCATTTGGACAAAGATAGTCTGGCAGAATCTGATCTTTTGGGTGCTGATAAACCAAGAAATGGTAGAAAGCGAAACCGCGTGAATGTATCTCAAGCAACAGTTAGTGAAGATGGTCACAGTGGACATTCAGATAGCGTTGGGGATGGGGTTCGCAAAAAGAGACGACAAAAGATTGCTGCAGCTGGACAAAGCTTTGGTGAGAAACGATACAATCTCCGGCGGTCCAAAATGTAAGTCACTCATCTCTCTGTTATTTGATCTTGTCAGTATTTCCTGGCCGTGTCCATGTGGGTTGTCCTATTGATTCCAGTAGGTTGAAAATTTTTAAAAATGCTTTCTAGCAGCTGATTGGTGTGCATAGGACCTTATTTCTGCCTGTACATGTTTTTTGGCTAATATTGTTGCTTGTCTTTCTTTTTGTTACTTCCTTTCTTTGTGGGAAAAATAATACTAATACCAGTGTTCACATTTATGGCCCCCAGTTCAGTGGCAACAGAATCTAATGGATCCTTACCTGAACCAAGCAAGAACAAGAGAAAGTCGGTTGCTGGTGTCAAAAGTCAAAGGAAGGAACTTCCCAGCTCAAAAGTTGGGGAAGAAATCCGTGATCCTGAAGCTGCTGCATCGACCATTCCCACGGGGTTTGGTGGTGCAGATGATAGTGTGCCTGTAAGAAGCACAGAGGCTGCCAGCGAGTTTTCAGCAGACAGCCCCATTAGGGTATCCTCCCTCCCTCCCTCAGTTTTTCCACTTGGTTATTCTACTGTTGACTCTTGAGCTTCATATCACGCTCTGAAGCGCCAAAACTCTCTTTCCTTGTTGTAGATGGAAGTTGCTTTTATTCTACTGGTTTACTTAATGTTTTATTTTTGTAAATTATGCAGCGCCAAAACTCTCTTTCCTTGTTGTAGATGGAAGTTGCTTTTATTCTACTGGTTTACTTAATGTTTTATTTTTGTTAATTGTGCAGTTCAAGAATGCTGCGGGTGGTAATCACGTAAAATACACAGCAAATATGTCGTTGGATGACATGGTAATGAGTGAAGAGGTGAATGGGACTGCAGGAGCCAGGGACTGCAGTGATGAGGATCCCCAAACTGAAAGTCGTGAGGAAGATGACGACGACGATAATGATGATGGCGATGATGATGAGGTCAACCATCCCGGTGAAGCTTCCATTGGTAAGAAGCTTTGGACTTTCCTCACTACATAATGAGATGCCGAGTCATGTGGTCTTAAGTTTAAGTCTTAGACATATGCTGGTTAGTAGTTTTCTTTTTGGCGTCATGATTTCTCTTCTGCTCTTAGGTGTGGATGAGTTTGGAAATATTAATGTACCACTAAAGTCAGATTAAGGTTCTATGAGTTGCATTTTGCACTCATTTGTCTTAATTCATCCATAAGTTGGGAGGCTAGTGTTTTGCTATTTTTATGTAGACTATTCTATGTAGTATTCTTGGACAGTGCACGTATTGACACTTGGCTTGGTTTCTTGTTTTTTATGAGTTGAAGTTGTGCATGTTGTACCATTCTTGAAATAGCTCTCAATTCTAGAAATTTGCTTTCCCTGATTTTAGAATATATAGGGAAATGAATGCTCAGTCCACATTTTTTAACCCAAAAATGATAAGAAAGGATCAAAATGAAAAGATCTGTAAAACTGGTTTTGACATTCCTTGTGTTATCATCGTCCTGCGTCCGTCCTCCCCCTCCGTATGTGTCCATCCGTTACCTTCTGCGTGTTGGAGGTTGCAAAAGTTGAAACGTTTGCTCTGTTGAGGGAAGGAAACTAAAATTGAGTCAAGGTTACTTATAATAAATCACGCTGATCTAGTTGTAGTGTATGCATGTTAAAATCCAAAACCTATGTTTGTTCGTTGAAGAACTAAATTTGATTAACCTTGTCAATAGAATTGTAAAGCAGATCCAACATGTTTATTCCTATAAAACGTGTTTCATGTGCCATGATATATTGCACTTATTTACAAGAATCCAATTATTTCAGAATTCAATTTGAAATTATAGCAAACAATGAGGAAGAAATGCTTGTGATATTCGCTCTATTTAAGAGACAAATTCAGTGACAATAGTGACGAAACCAAGAAAGTTCCCTTCGTTTCTCCTTTTCATCATCTCCATTATGAATCCACCACAAAAGATTTGTGAGGGAGTTTCCATCATCATATCCTTTTAGGTTCCTGATATTATTCAAAGCGCCTTCTTTATCATAAATCCCTTGCAACGCATATACGAAACCTTTCCAACCTTCTCCGACTCCTTTCCGAGCCAGTGCTGGCAATGTCCATGACACGAGCTGTCTCACAAAATGTACATCAGAGAATAGAATTTCACTTATGGGAAGTATAGGCAGTAGTTGAATTCCCAGCCTACACTCCCTCCAGTCTGCCGGAGCAAACCAAAGGCCACTGTTCCTTTTGTTAGTCCATAAAATACCCAAAACCCTGTTCGCTTTGGTAAACTCTTCTCCATATATATTATCTTCCTCTCTCAGATGCCACCAAGTTTTTGCTGCTTGAATTTCCAAAGCAGATAAAGCAGATCCAACAGAAAGAAGGTGGCTGTCCCCATATGCCAGTCCCATAAGAGCCGCTGAATAATATCCATTCACGGCCTCGCCTGTGTTCTCCTGATTTCGACCATCTGCAAACTCTGTCAGCCCTCCTGCCCATGAATGCAATTTCCACAAGTCGAAACACCTCAAACGTGGATATTTTGAGTCTTCTCGCCTGCTCAAGTTCATGAAGTCGGCCAGGAGCGAATAAGCTTGTGGCTTGTACTTCCTTCCCCATGCAACATCAATCTTTGCAAGCACTGCAATCCCGTAGATAAAATATCCTAAGTGATAGTGGTGATCATTGTAGATTCCAAATCCGAAATCAGCTCGTGAATCCACTGATCCTTGTTTAGTCACGATTCCACCCCATTTCGAGTCATGCAAGAAACCATTGGCACCAAAAGTTCCATCCATCCAAGGCTCAATCATATCCTTCAAGAACTTCCTAATTGCAGGGACCACTTCAAGATGAGACACCTCTTCGGCAATCAATGCGAACCGTGCAGCTCTTGCAATCAGTTTGCCATACAAGTACGATGATGTTGTCGATACTGTACTCAAATTCAAGGCCTCAACATCCTTGATGAGTGCTTCAATTATCTCAGAATATGATTCCTCCTTGATCCCTCTAATTGAATGCCAAGTAACACCAATAGGGTCACTTTTCAAAACCCAAGAATCTCCAACAACGCCAACCAGCTCACCATCAATACTATTGTACTTGAAATCCTCCAAGATCGTAAAGGAACTATCAGTACTCGAAAGGAGCTGAAGATGTAAAGGATGAGCAAGCAGTAATAAATCTCCCCACCCTCTCTTCTCCCATTTATACTCCAAACAAAAAGGCTTTGTGAAAACAGCATCACCACTTATCGGATAACAAGAACTAAAACAATCAAGAACCGCTTGAAATTTCGGTTCAGGCAATACAGCAATCCTAATTATCCCCGAAAACGCACTAGAAGTAATAGTAGAAACGTCATGACTCAAATTTATCCGCGAAGAAGCATAAAGAAGCCAAGTCTGATTGTTATTAAGCTTCACCGTGTACTTTGTGGAAGAACTATTTGAGGACAATTCAAGAATGGCATGAATGGTTGAAATGGACAATGCAACACTACTCATCACATTACAAGTCAAAAAGGGACTCCCTCTAGCAAGAAAGAACCTAAGATTACTAGATGGAAGATCCAAAGTCACACTCAAATCACTGAATGCAGATATGATGTGGGTTGCATTTGGATTAGTATTGTTCAGCGCAGAAATGGTGAGATCAGCAATAAATATCTGGCATAAAAAAGCAGAATTCCTGAACTGGTATGGGTAACAAAGGGTGAGAGAAGATTGAGATGATTTGATTAAATATGGGTGAATATATTCAGGTTGGTCACCATTTTTCAACGTAAAATTTTGAAAAAATGAATTTGTTGGTAAAGGATTGGAGAGGAGTTCGGGAGAGAAGAATGATGAAGGATCAGGGAGGACTGTGGACTGAGTTTCCGGGAAGAGGAAAGTAAGTGTTGGTGGTGACACGGTGGTGCCGGGGGATTCCGGTGGAGAAGGGGAAGAGGGCGGTGATGGTGGGGGTGGTTGTGGTGGTGGTGGTGGTGGAGGGGGCGGCGCCGGCGATGACGGCGGTGGCGGTGGNTGTTGGTGGTGACACGGTGGTGCCGGGGGATTCCGGTGGAGAAGGGGAAGAGGGCGGTGATGGTGGGGGTGGTTGTGGTGGTGGTGGTGGTGGAGGGGGCGGCGCCGGCGATGACGGCGGTGGCGGTGGCGGTGGGGGTGGTGGCGGTGGCGGTGGCGCTGGTGGCGGCTGCTGCTTTGACTGTTTTTGACCCATTTTTTGTTAGAAATGTAATTTGAAACCGTGATTTTTTGAAGAACGTATAATTAAAAAATATGCAAAATTATTGATTTATGTTTAAAATGATTTTGCGAGGAAATGTGTAGTTGAAAGTGAGTTTGAAAATGTTTACAACTCTCCATCCGGCTTTCTTCAGCGTTGGTCTATATGGGAATATATATATATATATATATGGGTCAAATTGGAAATTATACAAAGTTTTGGAACCAATAATGCAATTAGGTCATATTTTTGTACCTGTTAAAAATAAAATAAGGTCAATGAATTAGTTAAGAAGTAATTTTAAAAAAAAAAAAAAAAAAATCTCAATGCGTCCCAAGAGGAAATTTTTTAACAGTAACTATTTGGTATAGCTAAAAGTTATAAATCCAAATCAACAATTAATTTTAATAATATATTTTATGAATTCATAATTTTTATCAATTTTTTCATCATATATATTATTATTTTCTACTAAAAAATATTTATAGGCAAAAACGGACGATTTGAGGAGTATGGCAACAATCAACACAAAAATGCATGCGTCCCTCAAAAAGAGAGTAAATGTCAATTTTTTCGAAAAATAAAATTTAAATTATAATAAAATTAACATGACTTTTGCTTTTACTTTTATTTTTCTGTAGAAGATCTTTTAGATGAAGTTAACTTAAGTTTTGTTTGAAAACTAATTAAGAAAAGTAAATTCATAAAATTAGTCAAACAAATTTAAAAGTAACTTTTGAATTTTAAAAATTTATTTTTTACTTTTTAAAAATCTTGTCAAAGGACCAATATAACATGTGAAGTAGACAGATAATGATTGAATTATTGAACAAAAATTCAAATATAGAACTTACATTAAAAATTGTACAATGTGGCTGGTTGTCCTTGTCTTGACTGGCGGGTTGAATTGCATTAGAGGAAATTTGAAAATTCTTTGAGAAAGAGAGAGGAGGCTAAGATTTCTTATATAAGCGAAGAAAAATGGTTGGGACAAGAAAGAATGGGATGGATTTCTATTTGGACAAGAAAGGGATAATGGTTAAGTGTGGTCTTTTCCATGTTTAGAACAAGCCAAGAATGATACTATTATTGTAGGGTTAAATTTTCGAGTAGCTTATCGATCTTTTTCAACTGTTTTTTAGTCATTATTGAACTTCAAAAAACTTTCGAGCTGTTAAATTTTTTTCAATTGCCATCGAATTTTATTATTCTGAACTTACCAAATGTTATTATATCCGTTACTCACTGTTTTGAAAAGGCACAACACTAGTAATTCTAGTGATGTAGCATACGGTAAGCCCCTCTTTAGTGTTGATTAAAAATTAAAATTTAAGTTAAAGTTAATAATTAATTTTAACTAAACATTTAATAGAATTAACAACTTTCAAACAATATATTTCATTAACTTTTATCAAAATCTATTAAAATTTTAATTTTTAATTACATCAAATAGAGGCTAAATTAAAATTCTATCTACCATATCATCGACTTGGCTCTTTTAAACGGCAAGTAACAAAGATGGGAAACATCTGTGAAAATAGTTGCATTTGAACATTTAAGGGTAGCTAGCACAAAACGTCCCTACATTTCTATATCATTGTGCAAAACGTCTATACCTTTCATTTTTTGACATTTTCATCCCTACCTTTCACCTTTCATTTCGCAAAAGGTCATTTTCAACCATTTTTCCAATAAAATGACGATTTTACTTTTCTCAAATGAAACAAAAAAAAATAAAGATAAATAAACAACTAATTGCAATCACAGTCCTAAATTTTTCAAAATATTACAGATAAATCCTAAATTCTCCACCACCACCACTTTCACAACCCCATCAAGCCACCACCATAGATCCGCATAGCACCACCTTCTGGCCACAACGTCCGTCGGTCTCCACCACCACTAGCCTCGCTTCACTCTCCCCAACATCCTCTCCCACAGTATTGGTCACAAAATCTATCGAAAACAGCTACATTTGCAGCCTAAAATACCAAACTGTTATATACAACCCTTCATGGCAACCCAACTTTCGGCGCCACCGACCACTACCAACGGTTACCCCTCACCCCGACAAACTTATACATGGCCTCACATCAATCAAACATGTCTCAAATCATTCTAATGTAATCTAAACATTCGACAGTGACGACGTCCATTTTGCCAAACTTTTCTCCTTCAATTCATGCATCCGACAACACTAAATCTCCAAATGGCATCAACCAAACCATCAACAAACCTAAACGACAATGGGTATGAATTTAATTGAACCAATTATCCCCCCAACCGTTTCAATTTCTAGTCTAAAACTCTCCACGGGCGTGATAGACGAAGAGAGCTATCAACCAAAATTGGTGGGTCCTTAAGTGCTTCAATCTTCAAATTTGTGTGGGGGGAGACGGTAGGGGAGTAAAGTGAGGTTGGTGCTGGTGGAGTCCGGTGGGCGTGGTTGCCGAAAGGTCGTATTATGTAGATCTATATGTGGTAGCTTGGTAGGTTGTGAAGTGGTGATGGTAGAGAATTTATGATTTCTTTGTAATTTTTTAAAAACTTAAGGACTATAGTTGCAGTTGGTTATTCATCTTTTTCTTTTTGTTTTATTTGAATATGAGGGAAAAACCGTCTTTTTATTGAAAAAAATGAATAAAAAAACCTTTTACCTAATAAAAAGTGGAATGTATGGGTGAAAATGTCAAAAAATAAAAGGCAATGACGTATAGTTCAATGACATTGAAAGATAGAGATATTCTGTACTATTTACCAAAATTTAAACCATTATTGTATCATGCAATATTAATGAAGAAAATTAACTAAAATACAATGTTTTTAAAATCGGATCAAACCAATCGGTTCTATAAGAAAAATCAGGAACCAAACCAAAATTCGATTATAATAAATTAATCGTTTAATAAAAAATTGGTCAGTTAAACTGGAAACCGATCACGGTTTTAACGTTGGACCGATTTCCAAAATTCATTTTTTTAGAAAAAAATTATTATATAATAAAAAAGTTATCTAAGAGATGGCAACCTATATCCCTATTTTTCGAGTTCAGATACTATCCATCCATTTATTTATTGATACGTCATATTTAAATTAACGTGCCATCTAATTAGGTTGGGAGCAAAACTTGGAGAACAAAACTCAACTTTTATTTTCCTACCCTATGGAACTGTTTTATATCCATTTCCCATAATTGATAAACTTTCAAAGTGAGATTGACGAAGTTCAATAAATCACACTTTTTCATTACACTTTTAATGTGGAATGGACAAACTTCAATAAAGCACATATGTTTAATATTATTTATGACTACATGGTGCATGACAACAAAATTAAATTACTTAATTCCTATAAATTATTAAACATTTTTGAAAGCTTACAAATTATTTAATAAAATTAGAATGAATTTCTAAGTGGTCCAACAAATTAAAACTAATAAATTTTATTAAACATGCATTTGACATATTTGTATTTTTTTTTGAATTGGTGGTGTGAAAATATAATTGTCGCCAAAATAAAATTAAAATGTTCATAAATATTTTTTTATTACCACCGGTTTAACTCGGGTTTGATCCCAATTGAACATTTTAACCATTGACCATTTCTCTTTTCCGGGTCAATGCCCAGGCCATTTTTTAAAACATTGCTAAAATAAGATTATTGTATTATACAATATTAAAGAAGAAAACTAAAATCTCGTTTATTATACCGTTCCAAATGCCAATAAAACAGTAAACGGCCAGTGTGAAATGGAAAACCCCAGAAATCTCAAAACTGCACAATCTGTTAGTGTTCAGCATTTATTATTGGATTGGATTTTCGACATTTTCCTTGCATGCAAATCCCAATCAAAGGGATCAAGATCGTAACAATCCTGGAACAACTAAATAACCCAAAAAACTATTAATTAAAATTAGAACATACTCAGAAAAATACTGCAGAAGCAGATCAAAAATAAGAACATGCACATGTTCAGAAAGTATAAACGATCATATGCTAAACATGAACACTACAATTTGTTGGGGGATAGGCTCTTCCAACAAAGCATGAGCTGCATTCCACATTTTGCTTTCTAAGAGTTTGACTTGCACAATAAGTTAATTACTTCTGTTATACTTTCATATCAGAACTTCACTACAGAAGTCCCCTGATGAGAGAGAAAATTCGAGGGAGATGAAAATGACAAGTAAAATGCAAGGTGAATTACTCGAGGCATTCCATGAAGAAATTTCAGACGACAATTAAGTTGAGAGGGTCCTGAATTCATCTGTGAACGGAATTTCCACCTCGTCCAGGTGCCTCATATCCACCACTGGGACGAGTAGGAGGTGGTGGTGCTGATGCATGATGTATATTTTCAATAGGTACCTGTCCTTGGGGCCCGACAACACCTCGAGACAATGGATCATAGCTAGCAGTTTTCTGCGGATCATAGTTAGATCCCCTTTGCACGTCAATTCCTGAATCTCTTCTAAAATCATAAGTCGGTGGCGGTCTTTGACCATCATACCCTGGTCCCTTCTGAGTGTCTTGCTTAGGTCCTCTCTGCATTTCATAAGCAGAGGCACCAACAGGTCCTCTCTGCGGATCGTAACCGGGTCCAGTTGGTCCTCTCTGTGCATTGTAATTGGGTACAGTTGGTACTCTCTCTCCATCGTAGCCAGGTCCAGTTGGTACTCTCTGTGCATCGTAGCTGGGACCAGTTGGTCCTCTCTGTGCATCGTAGCCGGGTCCAGTAGGTCCTCTCTGTGCATCGTAGCCAGGCCTTTTTGATGTTACCCCCAAACCACCAGGTGCAGATTGAGCTACAACATGTGGAGAAGTAACCCCAGTGCCAGAGTCACGTGCTCCACTCCCAGTGCCAGTAGCTCCAGCACCAGTACCCCCTCCTAAAACTGGGTTTTGGCCCTCCTGTGTAGAGAAGAAAACAGAATTAGGGTCATCGGAAGTGACACAAAGTTTCACTTCTTGAAACTCAATGCTAGGAAATCAAATCAACCATGACGATTTGACTTTCTTTTCTAATGTCATGAAACCAGCTTTGCGGCATCAATAAGATTCTCTGTGGTATATGTACTTTACATGATATGAAGGCAAGTGTAGTACTCAAAAATTTCAGAATGCACTAGCAATTGATAACATTAAATTTTAAGAATCCCTAGATATCAAAATGCTAAAACCAGGCCAGTTCATAAAATTCAACTAAAACAAGCCAGAGTATTTCTATATGCGTCCACGAGTTACGGCTAAGGCAATTGTCCTGTTTCATTTTACTTACAGCATAGGTTAAAATCACTGCAGTTT
Organism: Fraxinus anomala; assembly: GCA_903798345.1. Taxonomy (NCBI): domain Eukaryota; kingdom Viridiplantae; phylum Streptophyta; class Magnoliopsida; order Lamiales; family Oleaceae; genus Fraxinus; species Fraxinus anomala. Next base: position 7,525 of record CAIGRN010164556.1, on the reverse strand, counting down.
GCAGATATGGAAATGGGAACAGGATCGAAATTTGACCTTTGGCAAAATGGATTATTATAAGAAACAACAAAATATAACCAACTATTGAAGTTCTGAATTTTGAATATAACTAAAAGAAACCAACTCAAAATTCTAGAACTTAGCTTCATGTAGGTCACCAATTTCATCTCAAAAATTTTCACACAATGACTAAGATTGGGGAAGTGATTGGGAAAAGATAATTGGATACTTCATGAACTTATTTTACCACACCCATAAAAGCAAAAAAGTGCATTGGAGGTGGGGGGTGGGGTGTTCATGTGAAGACTTGCAGGATTCAAAATCAGATACTTCTTCAGTTCAACCTGGAAATATTGCACCAGAGCTTTAAAATTTGCTTTGTTAAGTTACAAGTAACTAATTCACATCAGCAAGCAGATTATATACACCTGTGGTAAGCCATAGCCATCATATGTAGCATAGTTGCTCATGGGAACACCCCCACTGTAACCAGCTGAGCCACCATATGGCACTCCTGCATTCGCATCACGACATCAGTTACCAAAAAGTAAAAAAGATTGCAAGACAAAAATGTTTCCCATGCAGGAAGGAAATAAATCTGAAAGAACTAAAGCCACATTTGGTTTAGATGCTTGGTAATCAAAAAACTTGTGTAAATGATTTAGTCGAACAAACGATTGATTATATACTTCTATTCAAAATGTTCAGAAGTATTTTTTTTTAAAATCACTTCAGACAATTGATCATCAAAAATCAGATCAAAATAATCAAAACAAAACCGACCAGAATACCTGTTCGCGGGTCAATGTTTGTGGAATTAGTTAACTCTGCTCGAAGCTTATCCACTTCTCTAGACATTGCCATATAGTTCTTCTCCATCACCTGAAGCGAGTCAAGATGGTCACTGTATAATTTCTTCTCATAGTCGTAAGTAGCCCTGCATAGATAAAGCCCAAAAATCATCAGAAACTTCAACTGCAATGCCAACTTTCCGTTTAAGAAAACATCAAACACGTTACTTGTTAAGTTAAAATTAACTTTGATAAAAAGAAATTTACCATTCATATATCTAACAAGCTTTTTAATCAACTAGTTATTAAATTCAAATAATTTTACTATTGACCGTACTATTAAAAAAGCACAAAAATGGGGATATCAGAGAGCCTAAGTTAATAATATACAAAATTATATTAACAGTGATTACATCAGAACTTTCCTTTTAGCTGGAATATACTAATTCCTCATTCTTCTCTGCTTAGAATTTTTTCTTACATTTTTCTGACAGTGAATAGAATTTTCTTTGGGGTTTGCTTCCTGTTCCAACCAGATAACAGGAACAACTACCTGCAATGCTGGTACTCCTGTCTCAGGCTCTCAAGTTCAGACATTAGAGCAGGAATCTGCTGTGCCTCAGAGTGAGCCATCTGAAGATCACGTGTCAGCTGTTGTGCTTGGGAAATTAGTTCCTGCCTTGCAGCAAACAAGCTCTTAGCTTCAGTATGTGCTTGCTGCAACTCTGTTTTGATGGACTCTGCAGCTTGAAGTTCAGCCTCCATCCTCGCAATTTTATCCATTAATCTTCTTGTGTGTTGTTCTTTCTCAGCCTTCATATCAGCAATGTGAGCATGTACTAACTGCAACTCATGCTTAGCAGTAGCAAGATCTTGTCTAAGAGTTCTATGGGTAGTGGCAAGCCTCTGATTTTCATTCGCAAGTTTGTCCATCTCAACATGTTGTGCAGTAAGCTTTTGATCCATAACTTCAGGAGGCAACATTTCTAGAGGGAAACCACCAGGTGGAGGATGAATTGGAGGACCATAAGGATCAGGATGGACCATGCTCCGGCCAGGAAGAGGGCGCCGGAGGTGGGGAGGGGGCACTCGGTCTAACGAACGGTAATGGACTTTAATTTACGGAAATCTTACTCTAAATTGCAATGTAAAAATTCAACAAACACCGTACTATAGATTTATTGTCAATGCAATGTCACATTAATATATAATGCTAAAGGAAAATCAGGCACTTAATATGAAACAGAATGGAAAGGACAGGAGGGAGACTAAACATTTTGTGGTGATTGATGCTAGCATAGGAACAGGAACTACAAAGCGACACAGCAAGCAAAATGATAAAATAAAGACCAAGAGAGAGAGAGAGAGAGTTGGTAAAATTGAGTTACATTACAGACATCAGGATAAGAACTAACAGGGGCGGATCCAGGTATTTTAGGCACACGGGCTAAAATTTAAAAGTCAATATAATAAATTTATATATAATATTAAAGTCAAATTCTTTTAATTTGAAGTTATTCCCCAATTTCATTTACTAATTAAAAGTTCCAACATTTAAGACAAGTCTTAAAAATGAAAAATCTAATCTTCTACTACAAATGCAGCATGACCTACCTAATAATCCTAACTTAAAATGGAATATGATACTATCAATCAACAAAAGTATGCATTATAACTTCTCTAAGAAACACACTCAGAATCCAATAACCAACAGCTATAAATTTATAAGCACCACTTTCTTTATCAACAGAATTCCCAGATTTATCAAAACCCACAAATTTCTCTAAGAATAACCTCAAGTTTTCAACAAAATCCCAAACTATAAAAAATTATAACACCCCTTCAAACAAAAATAGATGGCATGTGAAAGCACAACGAAAACCACAGTAGAACAGACTAAATCAAGAACATCCACTAAAATCAACCAAATGCAATCAGAATAATCACCGAATCTATTAAAAATCCTCAGAACCCAAGAATATTAAATTGCACGCAAAACCCAGTCAAGAATTTCTCAAGAACAGATCTCTTGCAAAGGGCTCCGAAAATTAAAAGAAATCAAAAGTGTTGGATCCAAATGGAAATCAATTATCTAGCTCTTCCTAAATATAAATTCGCCACAAACACCGTAACACGGCAACACCCAAGTTCCAATCTTCTTTACCCCACCACAAAACTCACACAGATTTCACTTTTTAAGTTTTTAGTCTTATAAAATTTTCTAATACAATTTTTCGAAAATAGCAAAATGGTAGCAGTAAAAATAATGGAGAAGAGTAAACATCTAAAAGAGTTAAAAGAGATAAAGCTTATACAACCCCTACCTTGGAACAAAGGAGAAGAAGTTTCCCAAAAATTGATCCTATCTCAGACTCAAACAATTGAGATTTGAGGGCTGGTGGCTATGACGCCTAATATTCCGAGAATCCGAGAGCGAGAGGCAAGACAGAGACGGAGGAGACTGGAGAGAGCGAGAGCCAGAGAGAGACAGAGAACTGAGGAGAAATGTAGAGCGAGAAAGTTAGGATGATAGTATCTAGGTTTTGGATTTGAGCTGGGGCTAATGGTTTAACATTTTTGTTTTGGACTAGGGCTGTTGTTGGACACGGACTATCACCAATTAGAATATGGGCTGTAGTTTAATTTGAATGGATTAATTAAAAAAAAAAAAAAAAAATTGGAAGCAATTGGATCTGGGCTGGGGCTGGCACGGGCCCAGATACTCCCCTGAGAATGAATGTGACCCTAGCTCATTAATTACAAAAACAATGATGGCAGAGCCAATACCATGAGAATTCTTCTATTTCAGTACACACGGAGAAACTTCTCCCTCAAAATTTGGAAGAATAGATGCATCAGTATTTAAAATTTAAAAATACAAAGATATGGTCACATCTGGATTCTGGACAAGATTATTCTTTGGATTGACACTTACCTACTTTAAGATCTTTTCAGTTTTATTTTTTCTTTTGTTGGACTATTGGAAAATTTAGGTTTATAGAGCTTCTGTTGCTTTTTCCTCCCATAATACATCAGGATCGGGTTTGTGACCTCTAGAATATACAAATGCTGCCACTGCATTGCAGTTCACCTTTATAGACATGCATGAATGAGTCACTATGTGATAACCCTCCCATCAGGTTCACTTATTCTAGAAGAGAAAATAAGAATGGCTCATCAGCTGGCAGGAAAGGAAAACCGAATTCTGTTGCGGGGGAAAGTGGTCAGACAGAATTAGTTAGGGGAAGGTTATAAATAAGGGTAGAAGGGAAGTACACAAGCAAGTAAAAAGTGAGTGAAAGAAGAGTCTAGTTATTTCCTTTGTTCTGAAATTCTCTGCAGTTCAATAAAAAGCTTTATAATAATTTTTCTGTCTTCCGTTCTTCCCATTGAGTCCTATCATTATGCAAGCCAAAACACAAGCTTTCACAAACCACTTGGTTTGCTACATCCCCTAATGATATATTAACAAACATCCGAGAGTTAACATGGAAATATACAATGCATTTATAGTGACGTAATAAAAAGCGACAGATTGAAAATCAAATTCTTAATTTTAGGATTTAGAGAAAAAGGTTTGAAAACAAAATGATATGATTATGGTACACACAAAGCCACAAGGTAACATACTAAGTTTTATTCCTAATAAATTTGGAGTTGGCTACATTAATCTTTTTCACTACTCAAATTTGATTCATCACGACATATACTAAAAATCCAATGCTACCAAATCCCTCGCAACCTTATCAAACCATGTTAATTTCGGTCTCTCTCTCCCTCTTCTAACATGCTGCTGCGATCGCATACTCCTGTAAAATGGAGTTTCATTAGGTATATTCAGAAATGCCCAGCCACCAAAGTCATCCTTGATTTACCCTCAATTGGTATCGCAGTATATCTCGTTTTTTACCTTATCAAATTCTAATATAGGCACACAACCATCTTAATATCCTCATTTCTGTTGAGTCATCTTACTGAAATTGTCATTTAACAGCCAAACACTCACTACTAAAGAAGTACGAAGAAATCTAAAATGGGCAAAAATAAACTAATGAAAGAGCATAAGGAAACATGAGTTCAGCATTATTTAACTTCAAAAAATCTGCAAAAATCATAAAATGAATAGAGGTTTTGTGATTTCTTGGAAAAAAGAACCTTATAGTTAAAAGAGGATAAGCAATCAAGATTATTTAAAATCATCAAAATCTCTATAAACCATTGAAGGTTAAGGTAACCAGATTATAAACATTGTAGTACAAGTTTGCCTATAAGCATAGAAATAAGGAACCGCCTAATGAACTCAAAAAGCATCCATCAAAAGAATGATTTCCTTCTATTGCTTCGAGTTATGGCATATTATACTATTTAAGACATCTGAAGCCAGTAAAACCTGAATTCTAAAGGTTCACTACATGTTGGATGCTCTTAGTTTGAAGCTTGCACATACTGACACTTCCTATCACCTTTCAGAATCTGAAGTTTTTAAAATTACAAATACGCACCAATGAGGTCCGTGGCATGTGCTTATCAACTTGGCTCATGCCAGCAATGGCTAGCATGACTCCAATGCATGCCAGCCAACTATATGTCAACTTCCAAGAAAAGAAATATCGATGGCTTGCTTCTTCCAAATGACCGAGCAGCCCTCACTCTTCCTGTTCACAATCTGCTCTAATAGAACTTTTGGGAAGGGACAAAGAAGGGTGTTTTCATCGACTTTGTTTACCATGGCTCCCATGACATATTGCTTGCCATTACCTGAAATTAACAAAGCATAACTAGTTACACTGAAGACAAAGTACGGAAATCTTACTCTAAATTGCAATGTAAAAATTATAGGGTGTGCACACTAGATGGAAGGGAATTCAACCTCCATTTGTTTACCATGGCTCCCATGACAATAGCAATCATTTTCCTTGGTCCCCCAATTTTGTCATTCTCGTACACTACATTATAGGGTGTGCACACTAGATGGAAGGGAATTCAACCTCCATTTGTTTCTTATTTTTCATCCATAAAAATGAAAAATATGACCGTTATCCATCACATCAAGCCATCAATTTTGAATTTCTATCTCTTGTGTGGGGCCCAACTATATTTTTCGTTCTAATTCTATAATAATGAGAATCAAACGGAGCCTCAGGTCCTATTTTGAAAGGGAGAAGATTCTACTTCATAATTACTTTATCTGCGCCCGTAACTAACATACTCAGTGCATTTTAGTACATCCTTGAGAATGTTTAAAGCATATCTTATTGGCATGACAGCATCCTCATTTTGAAAAGGAAAGCTAGAAAGACATGCCCGTTAAGATCAATGTCTCTTAGCAACCATGTGCAACAACTGGATACATCTTGATTGTATGCCAAGTTAGCCAAGAAAGTCCCTCTTTCGGCCCAACATGGTTTCAGGTTAGTTCAGTGTGTTTCAATGCCTCCTTCCTCATAGAATACTTTTCCTCCCACCTACAAAAACTGTCGGGCAAAACTAGTTTGCCCAGGCAAATATGCTGCGCAAGGGGGAATAGAGTAACTATAAACACAAAAATCCTAAATCGTGCAAGAAACGATCAAATTTTTTACTCCCATTGTCATGTCCAGGGCCGGAGCCACCTGGGGTCTATTGGAACCACTGGATTTTGGCCCGTGTATTTCACAAATGAGGGGCGACGGTTCCAAAGGCAAGGAGAAAACCATAAACAAACACATCAAAATTCTAAGGAGGAGGGATATTGTCGAGAAAATTGCTGTTGCGTGAAGAAGATTACCATCAAGAAACAAAAAAATTGGGGTAAAAATTAAATTATAAATACGGACGGAATCTTAGATCGAGGTTGTGTTAAAAATTAAATCATTCAAAACAATCCAATCGAGTGTAAAATCAACAAATAAAGCCCAATAAATTTAAAACATGATTTTACACAAATAAATCGGATATTACCTTCCAAGTTTGTTGATGAAGAAGATGACTTGTCCTCTTAGAGAAACCGCTCCAACACAAGATAAATGGGTGTCAAGAGCCTCTCCTTCACTGTGGACTGTTCCCAGTTTTTAGAGCAACGCCAAGGAAAAAAACAAAACCCTTGGCAGATTTTCCCCTTCCCCTTCTATCTATATTTATTGTTATAAAAATTAAAACAGGCGATATTACACCGAGAAGATTGGGTCTTCAGTGGTTTATAAGCAAATATTATATAATGGACTTTCATCGTGCTTTAATCAATTTTGTGAAGAGGTTATTTGGTTTTAAATTTAATGGGTATTGATACGAAAAGTATTTTAAAAGTAAAAAATATTATATAAAATTATTTAGAAAATAATACAATGTCACTTTTTTAAGTTAATCATTTTTACTAAATAAATTATATTTATCACTCAAAAAAGTGAAAAATTTTAAAAAAAAAAAATGACGAAAAATAATTAAAAAAAAGTTAAGTGACACGTTGTCACTTTTAAAGATAAGTGTCACTTTGACATACAATGTCAGTACAACGCTAATATATTAATACAATCAGCACTCTTTTATTTGGTAGGATACAAGTTTTGAAAGAAAAATCACGAAATTTCAACAACTGTACCATGATACATTTCAAATGGCTTAGCCCACGTTTGGCTCCCACTTGATTCTGGACCACCTTATACTACAAAAAATAGGACTTTGCTACTCTACCAGGTTATGGTTCACAGGTTTTTTACAGCTAATAAAAAAAATAAACACGTGTCAGCACCACAAGA
>CAIGRN010164554.1:0-17866 GCA_903798345.1 Fraxinus anomala | reverse complement strand
GCTTAATAAGTGCTTATGCAGTGTAAAGTGTAAAAACATCCTATACAAAGGTTTATTTTGTAAATTTCCTATTATAAAATAAAGTGAATAATTAACTCGAAGTGACCACAACTATATGCAAATTATTAAAAGGCGATCAAACTTGATTCGATCAATAAAATATATATATATATATATTTTTTTGGAATTCGTTGTGATTCCCATGATGATAATGAAAATGTAATTTCTGGAAAATTTTGTAGAATTTTTTAAATTAATTTAGTTCCTCAGATGGGTTCGTCGTTGGAGCAAAGGGCATAGCAAGAAAGAATAAACTTTACATTATTTCCTATTAAAATTTTGTATTTGTTATTTCAATCCAAATATAAAAAACAAGAACATTGTAAAGCATAAAATCAATCGATTTGTTGTCTTCATTCTTTCCCAAAACTCTCATAATGAAGTCATAATACCGACGGCCAAACCCAGAGATAATTTAATCAGTGGTTATTGAATTTTTTTATAAATTACTATTTGCTCAACAAAATTTAGGAAGTTACTTGTTGTTCACCCAAATTTGAACAAAATTACTTATTGTTCACTAAATTTTGTTAACTTTATTCAAATTTGAGTGAGTAATGAGTAATCTTTTAAATTTCGACGAGTATGAAGTAATTTACATGATAGTTCAATAGTAAATAGTAATTTTTTAAATTTTGATGCAGTAACTTGTAACATTCATTGACCATCCGACTAAAAATTTACTCGCCAAACCCATCTCAACACACGACGCAAGGGTGAAAACTGAAAAGAAAATTAAGGCCGGCTACTAAATGACAGAGGAGAGTTCTCATCCTAGTTGGCACAACATATTCGTTTGACTTAGTAAACTCCTTCAATAATTATTGAGGAGAAACCATTGAACATTTGTTTGCAATGGCCCTGACATTAAGTATTATCTATAGTATCCGTAAAACCCATAAAACGAAATCTTGGTTGGGGTTGAAAATGGAAACTTTAGCTCATTCCTTTACAGTTTTACTCTGCATTATATGTGTTCTTTGTTCAGATGGAGTTATTGGTGTGGATGGTTATATCAAATACAACACTGGGAGTGGCATTGTTGATGGCAAATTGAATGTTCATTTGGTTCCCCATTCACACGATGATGTGGGCTGGCTCAAGACAGTTGACCAGTACTATGTTGGATCAAATAACAGTATTCAGGTGTGCTTAATAAGTGCTTATGCAGTGTATGGGCGGACTGGAATTACTTTTTCTGATTCTGGGCATTTAATTGATGCAGGGTGCATGTGTGGAAAATGTTTTGGACTCGGTTGTTATGTCATTGCGCCGGGATCCTAACAGGAAGTTTATATTTGCTGAAATGGTAGCGATTATGTGTTTAGTGTTTTATTTCTTTTGGATTAAGTCTGTAAACATCTGAAATTAAGAAAGGATTGCGAGTTTTGAAAGGAGTTATAACTAGCCTCCAGTAGTATTTCATTAATGAAACTGTTTTTCAGGCTGCAAAGTTGTGCTTAATATAATTCGAGGTCAAATTTAGTCTATATCAGTTTGCTTTTCTTATTGAAACTAATTTTGACCATCTATTACATCCCTTCTCCTCTATATGCCAAATAGCAGGTTAAATATAGGTCTCTGCCTGATTTTATGATGTGAAATGTGAGCTACTAAAGATCTGCGTTGTATCCTGTGGATCTGCCAACCTGTACTGAGGATTAGGAAAATTTTAGAGTCTAGTTAGACTCTTCCTTTTCTTTGTCATGTAGGTTTTGAAATCAGTCATATACTCTTTATGATTTTGTGTTCATGTCTTTCACACTAAAAGTGATCTTATAATGAAAATAACTTGCCAATGGAATAAGTGATGCTGGAAAAATTATCACTGTGCAAGTATGAATGCAGAATACACAAGTAAATTGTTAGTTAGTACTGCATCAGCTCTCAGTTCTCTCAGCTGATAAGCAAACCACAAGTCAATAAAAAAAGGAGAGGAAATCCTTAGCATACAGAGCTGGGTGTAAAAATACACTGTGTCGAGCATATGCCTTGGGGTTGAAGTTCAATAGTACTAGGATTCGATGACAGATTGTTGACTAAGTTTCTCGCTTCTCTTTTAAAGATGAGAGCTGTGCATATATGCTCTATCGTGTCGGCATTATACATGATGATTTCGCTGTTGTTAAAAATGAGTTGCTATTATAATAGGCATTTTTCAATAGATGGTGGGAAGAGCAAAGTCCAGAAATTCAAGAAGAAGTACGAAAACTTGTTGATGCCGGCCAGTTGGAATTCGTGTATGCTGATTGCTTGTAACCTACTATCCATATCCTTTACTAGGGAAGTTTGGCATAAAACTGTTTTAATGACTATGGGTGCAGAAATGGTGGCTGGTGTATGCATGATGAAGCAACTACTCATTATGTAGACATGATTGACCAAACAACTCTTGGCCATCAACTCTTAAAGAGTCAATTTAATAAGACTCCTCGTGCTGGATGGCAGATTGATCCATTTGGACACTCCGCAGTGCAAGCTTATCTACTTGGGGCCGAGGTATTTAAAAGACAGATGTCGAAATTCAAAGAACTATCAACTTAACATAATCCAAGTCCATAAACCATAATATATGGACTGGATGTTGCACATGCATATATCATTAAGTTTTTTGTTCTTACTTCATCTTTCATTTATTTATTTGTTTTTTGTTCTATAGCTGGGATTTGATTCCATTCATTTTGCACGGATTGATTATCAAGACAGAGCAATACGTAAGGAAGATAAATCTCTTGAAGTTATATGGCAGGCTTCCAGGACATTTGGCTCCTCTTCTCAGGTTAGGAAATGAAACTGCTGTTCCATACACGTTCTTCGTGTTAAAATGCTTCATTTGATTAATTTGAGATCTGGATCCTTGCAGATATTTGCCAATGCATTTCCTGTTCATTATAGCCCACCAAATGGGTTTGATTTTGAAGTAGATGAAGACTTCATTCCAGTCCAGGTTCCATCTTAAGCAAACATCAGTTAGTCCCAAAAGTTTGCCTATGTTCATATGAGCCCATACATAAACTTCTCTACTTGTTAAAATGCAGGATAATCCCCTTCTTTTTGACTTCAATGTCGACGCAAGAGTTAATGATTTTATTAGTGCTGCAATGATTCAAGTAAATTCCAATATTTCTCTTATTACTTATATTCAACAGTTACTAAATCTTCTTATTGACAAATGCATGGATTTAGAAGGTAAGACTGAGTATGCAGTTGATGACCATTTTGTCTTTGATACATAGGCAAATGTGACTCGAACTAATCATATTATGTGGACAATGGGTGATGACTTCCAATATCAATATGCTGAGTCTTGGTTCAAGCAAATGGACAAACTAATTCATTACGTTAACAAGGTATTATTTTTTTGCTTCTTTGTTTTCTGGAAGAGACACTGAGAAGAAGGATGACTTCAGATAGAAAACTAGACAAATTTGGAAAATAAATTCCCTCAACAAACCAATTTTATTTCGATTCATTTTTCTTCCCAGAAGCTTCTTCATAAATTCCATAGTTTCTTTGGTGGATCTCTTATTACCTGAAGAAAGTGTATAATGTCACTGCAAAACCCAAGCGACTAACATGAAGACATTGAGGGGACAGAAAACCAGAAAGAAGGACTCGAAGCAAGATTTTTTAAAACTCTGTTTGAAGCCACATATGTAATAATGAAAGAAACTTGGAGAAAGTGGGGATTTCTTTCTTAAACCTCTGACAATTTGAAACTATCTTCAACTATTTAAAAGCTGCATTTTGAAAATGCACGTTCGAATGAATCAGTCATTAATTTCTGAAACTGGATCAGTTCATAATCCGGAGAAAGAAAATCCAAGATACCCAATCGTATGGTATCTCATGTCTAATTCTAAAATGACATTTCTACCTCTAAGAAAGCTTAATTATACAGGATGGCAGAGTGAATGCATTATATTCTACCCCTTCTATCTATACCGATGCAAAACGCGCTGCCAGTAAATCTTGGCCTCTGAAAACTGATGATTATTTCCCGTGAGCGCTTCTTAACTCTTCTCTGATTTCCTCTGTTCTGTAGTTCTATTTGATTTGATCCACAAAACTGATTTTATGTCTGTTGATTTTCCACAGATATGCAGACAGAGCGAATGCATACTGGACTGGTTATTTTACAAGTCGACCAGCCTTTAAGCAATACGTTCGTTTTCTGAGTGGATATTATCTGGTAAGGTTGTACAATCCCATTCTTCTGGGATACATAATGAGTCAAATTGTACATAGTCTCTAGCTCACATTCCAGGACTTGATCATGTCTCCTAGCTTATATCGTGTAATATTCAAGTTAGTTTTTGAACTGCATTAGAGTTAATTATGGATCAGCCTGTTAGAATAAGAACTATATTATTATCACTATAAGAAGGTGTAATCTTATATCCCAGATTTCAGTCATGTTAAGAGAATAACGATAATAATCTGAATCTTAAATCACAGCTTCCTCATGAGTATATCCATAATAACCTTTTCAAGTTAACTTATCCCAGTTTTAGATTCACTAATGATTAGTATTGTGAAACATATTATAATAATTTTTTGTGCGCTTACATAGGCAACTCGGCAACTTGAGTTTCTGATTGGAAGGAGATCGGCTGGTCCTAATACTTACAGGTTAGGTGATGCTTTAGGAATTGCACAGCACCATGACGCTATCACTGGTACTGCTAAACAGCATACTACAAACGACTATGCAAAACGCCTAGAAATTGGAGCATCAGAGGTGGAATTTAACATATTTCTTCACTATAACATATGTGTACACACCCAATGGATGTTATTCTTCATCATGTTTTTAAGTTTCTCATATATATATGCTCCAAAATGTAATTTAACTTTTGTAGGCAGAAGTGACTGCTAATTTAGCTTTGTCATGTCTGGTTGATTCAAAATTGAATGGCCAGTGTGCTAAACCTACGACAAGCTTTAGTCAGGTGACATTTCACTTTTTAGAACTTGTTTCAGTTTCTGCATGAATAACAGTTAATCTAGTCATCATATGGTTTTCAGATATAATTGGCTCATTGTTTTATGTCAATTTGACTAAACGGCCTTATATCCCAGAAACAGCTACAAACTGTCATTATATTACTGAAAGACCTTTCTTATTATGTGGTTATTTCTATTCTTGAAATTTCATAGAGTCTCAGAAGTTCACTCATGAGTTGATTTATAATTTTTTCTTCTTCATGGAAGACATTTTATTTATTAGAACCAACTCCTTGAATTGCAACTGAGCAAATGTTTAAATTACCTCAGGTGAAATGTTCATGAACATTGTCCTCTGATCCCTTTTTAAGGATAAAACTAGACTGAAAGAAAGATACGAGGCAGGAGAATGCAAAACTGATTGATGAGAGAGAGAGAGAGAGAGAGAGAGAGAGAGTAATATATTTTCAAGTATGTTTTATGAATAATTATAGTACATAAACCAGTGCCGGCTAAGGCATGTTCTGAATTTTCAAAAATTAAAGAAGAAAAAGGGAGTTTTGAATTTTTCTGAATCAAGATTGAAACTATAGTCTATAGATGACTTCTTCAATCATCTTTTATTCAGTGATGCATGTAAATCGCTAAAGACTTAATGCATTTGGTGAATGAAATGAAATTCTAATTCTGTTCTATCAAAATGTTGCTGTGATCTGATTGATATCTTATTAAGGTTAATTACATGTTTGGAAATGGATTGTGTACATCTTATAGACATCCTCAGCTGATTTGAACGGTTCTTTGGGTTTCTGTAGGCTAGAAGCATTTCTCAAATTCTGATAATCAGTTTGTCCATCCTGGCCTAATGCTGTGTTTTCTTTCTTTTTCACCTTTCTCATTTGTGAACAGTGTCAGTTGCTCAATATAAGTTTCTGTCCACCTACAGAGGATGATATTCCACAAGGAAAAAGTTTGGTATTATTTTCTTTTTCTTTTTTCTTATGAATCTGTCTCACTGATTTAATGTCCTGGAAACTGTATCGGTAGGTATATATTTCTATCTTCAGGTTGTGGTGGCATACAATTCACTTGGATGGGAACGTACTGACATTGTCAGAATCCCTGTGAGTGTTTCCTTCTCTTCTTTTCAATCTTTCTATGTTACAACAATTGTGGAATTCTATAATTATACATTAACTGCAGAGAGTCATGTTATGAACTGCATAACTGATGAATGCCTGAAATTCGTAAAATCTACCATAATATATGCAAGGACATTAACCCAGAAGAGTACTCGGGGATACATGGTCCATTTCAGTGAATTCTGTTTTCTGGGTGTAGACAATAATAAATCTAATCAAATTATGTGCAAGCAGAATTTTCCCTATCACATTTGTAAAAAGCTTTCTTAATAATCCTTACTACACCCTTCACCACCATCATGGGTATTGGAAAACCAGTTAAGTTCATACTTTAACAGCCCCCGTTTTCTCATTCTAAAACACTGAAAATACAACGGTGAGTCATTTAGTCAGAGGTCATAAACCCATCCAAATACAAGACATCACAAAAAGTCTCCACCTTCCATGTGTTTCCATGTAGACTTTGTCAGCCTGCAAGTGCTTTCACCTGGAGTTCTGAACATTAATAGACTCCAAGTAATGCTTGAACTTTACCGATCCGAAAAATTAGCCATCATCTCTTCAAGTTGGTTTGCCTTGCTCCTTGATAGTAAAATATTGATGCAAATAAGAATGACACATTCTAATATGACAACATACACATCATACAACCATCAGATTTTCTTTCCTACTCTGTTATAATAGAAAAGTTATGCAAAAGAGAAAACATTTAATCAAATAATTTAAACGGGCATTAGCATAATTCACATACAATTAAGCGTAAGCAAAAATAATGATATAGCTTTACGGTATCTGAATAGACACTCAATACTTATTAGCTTAGATCTGAGTTGTATGCTCAACTACTTGCTGTTATTTCCAGTGTTAGTATTGTACTCCAACAATCTCTTTGTTCTCAATTATTTGACACTGTCACACACTTGTATTTTTACATCTATATTTCTGTTCTTTTCTTTTTCCTATAGCATGGTCACATAGCTTGGATTTTCTGCATGTAACCACCAGATGATTAATTTACAGGTTAATGATAATAACCTAGTTGTTAAAGATTCCATGGGAATGATTATTCAGTCACAATATGTGGAGTTGGACAATGTTACGAGCAACCTGAGAAGCTTCTATGTCAAGGCATATATTGGAATTTCACCTAAGAAAGCTCCCAAATACTGGCTTTTCTTTCAAGCATCTGTGCCACCTCTGGGTTGGAATACTTTCTTCATTTCTAAAACATCTTGGAAAGGTACTAGTCCTACCTTTTCGGAACAATATTCCCTTCTTTTAGCTTTGCTGCATGCTATATTGTCTAAGTTCAACATCTCCACATTCAATTTCTGATTAGTGCACTCTTTATAACTATTGAGCATATAATAAAATAGAAAATGATTTCACAAAGTAAAAGAGCTATGTCATTGTTTTATTACTTGGACTTTGGATTGTCAAAATGCTAAAGATTTTTTTTTTTTTTTTGATAAGCAATCAGAATTTTATTAATCAAAGGATAATACATGGGGAATGTACTATCAATTTAGACAAGACAGAAACGACATGAAATTAGGCAGCCCTTCCATATGATTAGAAGCTGCAGTATTAAACCAACTATACAAAGTCAGGTAAAAGAATTATCTGAACTGCTCTGTTATTCTTGTTTGGTCTTCAAAATAGCGGTTGTTCTTTTCTCTCCACACACACCATACAATGTATCCTGGAATAAGATCCCATACAATCCTACTATCCTTATCACAAAATTTCCTTCTCCATGCCCACAACACGTCTTCAATTCGCCTAGGCATCACCCAATCCAGCTGTTGGGAGACTAGAACGTTGTTCCAAAGCCACCGAACACCATCGCAATGAATGAACAAGTGATCAATCGTCTCCCCATCCTTCTTGCACATATAACAACACTCGGTAACATAAAAACCCCTACTTCGAAGATTATCCACCGTTAACGCTTGCCCCCTCACCACCGTCCACAATAAAAAAGCCCCACCCGTGGAGGCAATTTACATTGTCATACCATCTTCCATGGGAAATAGCTCTGCACAGGTTCTAATAAGTATCTAAAATAAGAGCGAACTGAGAATATATCATTCTGTGCCAATCTCCACTTGCTACGATCACCATCTCCAACCTGTAACCTGAATGTGCGCCTCATACAAAACTAGTTTAGATGCTTATTCAACTCCATTTGATATTGTTGTAGAATTTATTCAGCATTTTTTATGTACTTTCTGAGTTTATGATCATTGGGAATCTATGAGATGTATACCGGACTCTTTGTCTGATTGCCAATTGTCTAACATGGGTAACTATGTGTTTAGAAGAGTTGGAGTAACATAGTTCCTTCTACAATGATGCAGGAAATAGTAGAACTATGTATGTGTCTATAATGGATAGTCCAAAAGAAGAGACAATTGAAATTGGGCCAGGAAACTTGAAGTTGTCCTTTTCTTCAGCATCGGGGCAACTTAAACGCATGTTCAATTCTAAATCTGGGGTAAGACCCCACAGTAAAATGAGTATGATATTTGTTCGATTCTCTGTTGGTATCCATCATCTGCAGATTATCCGTATGAAAATAATGTCAGTGACATTGAGATATGCTGATTGAAAATCAGGAAAGCACATATAAATTCATTTTCGTAAAACAACTCGTTTTTTTATGACTTATAATAATAAATTCATTGCTGTCTTGACCATTTCCATGTTCAATAAAAGTGATTGAAACTTCCTAGAATCGCCCTAATAATCATCCTCGGCATGATAAAGAACCAATTTTTCTACAGAGGTTTGATGAAATTTATCAATCAATTCTTGCTTTTTGGGTTTGTTCGTACATTTTGTGAAATTGAGGCATTAGTGGTACCATTGCTTATTACTAAAAACTTTAGAACATTGTTCACATTTTTTTATGCCAGTGTCTTAAATAACCTTGTCCAAACGCTGCCCAGTTTTTGTGATGCCAAATATTATATCATACTAGTAGTCTAGTATTAGATGATACCAATTTTAATGGCATGATAGGATTTGAGTGAAATTATTAGACAGAGCAGAAACTTCATGAAACTATTTAATAGTCTCCTTTCATGCTCTGGGCAAAATTTTTTAGTGTGTGAGAGTACTACAGTAGAATGACAGGGAAATTTGCACAAGTTTTGTTCTTTGTTTAAGACCATTATACATAATAAGCTGTCTTAACATCAAAGTTATTCAATATGCTCTCTTTAACTTAAATATGGTGCTATATATTTGTTAAATGCTTGCAGTGTAATAGATATGCACACCAAGATGTCTAGAGTTTTCTTTGCTTTTAATTTATATGGAAGCATTTAGTTTGACCTCTGATCTGATAAGCCTGGGAGATGTCTTAAAGAAATGCCCTCACTTATATATGACTAGTGTGATTTTACTAGATTGATACACCATTACAACAAAGCTATCTTTGGTATGCTTCAAGTCAGGGAGATGCTGATCCCCAGGTATATACAGAGTCACTTTTATCTAATACATTATGCATGTACTAGTCCTACGTTTAAATGGATCCAATAATTGCTGTGTTAATCATATTGTCTCATGCAGAGTTCCGGTGCATACATTTTTCGACCTAATGGATCTCCGCCTCAAGTTGTCTCGAGATCAGTGAGTGATTTTTTCTCCAGCTGAGAATAGGTGTTACTTTAACTGTAGAGGTGGTCCAAGTAATAATTAACCTTCCAGAGCAGTGGATCATTAGTTTATCCTGTGCCAATTGGATCTAAAGCTAGCATGCCGTACTTTGCTTCTTCTTTTTTAATTAATTTCACAAAGTTAGCTATTAATACTTGGTATGCTGATTGCAGGTTCCTTTGAAGGTCATACGGGGACCACTTGTTCATGAGGTTCACCAGCAATTCAGTTCATGGGTTAATCAGGTTGGGGATTTTTTTAGTTATAAATCTAATCTCTCAAAATCTTATTAACAGAAGTTTATTCAACTTTTGTCAAGACGTTTTTATTTTTGAATAATGTCTGTTTGCAAATCTCATAATTGAACAGAAAATTTATCCCAAAAAATTGTGTACATGGAAGTATATCTCCAATATACACTAAAGTTGGCCTTATTGTGTACTATTCACCCATCTTCAATTTTTTTCTTTTTATTGGGTGGAGGAAATTCTTATGCATATGGCATGTAAAAAATTTAATCTATCTACATTGTTTTTTACATTCATTGTATCCCTTATCAGAATGTATTCATGCATTAACTTTCAGATAATTAGAGTTTACAAAGATAAAGATCATGCTGAAGTTGAGTTCACTGTAAGTTGGTCTTGTTTACCTTGCCTTTCCTACGCTAGATTTTTATATTTCCACTGTGATTTGACATTTTTCCCCTTTCTATAAGTATGGTTCTGATACATAATTCTCATTGAAGATTGGTCCAATACCTACGGACGATAGTGTTGGGAAAGAAGTTATTACAAGAATGACAGCTAATATGGCCACAGATAAAGTGTTCTACACCGATTCTAATGCAAGGGACTTCCTCAAACGAGTAATTCTTTCAATATTATTCTCTTTCATTTCTGTAGATCGTGCGGATCTGAAGGCATCATCTTTTAAGAAATTCTAGTATTCGTTTTCTTGTGTATCTTCTTAATTTGTCATTCGATTAGCAAATACGGCATTTGAATTAGCTGTAGATGTTTTGTTTTTGTTCCAAAAAGATATATTGTTATGCTTTATTCAAAGAGTCCACATATTAATTCGCCATGCATTAAGACGAATGTTGAGATTGTACACTTGAATTATACTCTTCTCATTCAAGAAGTGCTTTTCGTAATTAGCTGACCACGTTCTTCTGTAATTTTTTGACTTAAGGAAAATAATTTTCCATATTCCGTGCATTTTGCTTCGGTAATATGAATAGCTAAACTGCAGTAAATGGAAAAAAATAACACATACAGTTCTCTAGGCATGTGCCTGTAATGAAATATTTTCTTAGACACCTTATCGCTCTATTATTTGGTTTTTCCTTTTCTTACTGTAGGGGTAATCTCAATTAGATGTCATCCCCACCTATTTGACTTCATTAACCTATGGATTTTCAGGTTCGGGATTATAGACCCGGGTGGCCCCTCACAGTTACTCAACCTGTAGCAGGAAACTACTATCCAGTAACTATCCTGACTCAATTTCTTAATTATGATTTGCAAATTTAACTTGAAGCAAACTTAGAATTCTTGTATTGTGAATGGAGTTTCTAGCCAATTGCACTACTTGTCAAACTGACAAGACATGTCTTATCATGAAAGACACAGACTCCTTAGTCCTCACTATAGAGATGATCTTGCACTATACAGTGGGTTCTCTGAGTTAATGCAAGGTTGAGGTTTTTTATAACTAAAGACTAGCAAGGATCTGGGAGGACGAGATCTGTAACGTGTCTGCTGAAATAGAAGTATTGATTGAATCCCTTTTAGGTCTCAAATCTAGATCTCCCCGATTTATAATAACTTGACTATTTGAAAGAATAAGAAGAAATAACAGGATTAGACATAACACTTTCCTGAGGTCATACAATAGGCAGAATGTCAAAATTTTCATTAAATTTTCATTAATCCATCTATGTCAGTACGTCTTCCAGTTTGACCACCTGATTTTTATACAACATGATCCTCAGTCATGTTGCAACATTGCCTTTGTCTGTGTAATTAACTTAATTATTGGAAAACTTCTCAGAAGGGCGGATATCATCACTTTGCTTTGCCATGATGGTATGTTTTGGTTGAGCCCATTTTGTAATAATGGACTTGCATCAATTCATATTTCTCTACTTTGTTATTTATCTAGGGTTGATAGTGCTAATCTCTTAGTACCTCAGAGGTAACCAATGTTTCTATTTCATAACTGTTTTTCCAAGTAATGAAGTTTAGAATATTGTGCATTTAAGCTTCACCCTCGCTGAAAGGCAGAGTATCATTGCTAACATTACAAGGAAAACATCACATGCCTACATGCATTCCCTATCATGTGTGAACATGAGTCATCCGCAATATTCAGGATTTGTTTTCAGGATGCTGGCATATTTGTTAAATTTAGCCCCTGTTTAATGTGAATTAAAATCAGATTTTCTATAGATTTAGATAAAAGTTGATGAAATGTGTGATTGAAAAGTTGTGGGTCCATAAAATGTGTGGTTAAAATTAATTGTTGACTTTGATTTAGATTAAAATCAAGATTTCAATCAATACCAAACAGGGGCTTAGTTTCCAAGTTCAATATGATACCATTTTGCAATTCAGAGGAAACTTAATGGCCTTTTGCAACTTGATTGGCATTGGTTTTATTTCTGCTTTCTTTCAAAAAGTTTGATTGTGATTAAAAAGTTTTCTTTCTTTCTGTTAGATCAATCTTGGAATTTTCATAGAGGATAAGGAATCTGAGTTCTCTGTTTTGGTTGATCGAGCAACTGGAGGAGGCAGCATTAATGATGGAGAAATTGAATTGATGCTCCATAGGTATGCCAAATGCTTCCGACTTGTTTCATTCTTTGATCCTTTTTGTTATAAAATTCCGTAGTCTGATAATTACTTTATGCAATTATATTTTACTGATTTTGAATTTGTTATTTATTCAGGCGCATTCTAAATGATGATTCTAAAGGAGTAGGTGAAGCACTTGATGAGTCAGTATGTGTGAATAATACATGTGAAGGATTAACGGTATGAATTATGTGCCAAGAGTAGTTGGAAAATTTGTTTCTAGTGGAGAATATGTACTGCTGTTCCGAATGATAAGATTTAGGCTTCCCTGGTAGCATCGAAGTATATTTTCCAAAACTATAACTTCAAACTATTAAAGGATAAACTAGTGACCATGAGCGAACTTGTTGCTAAATGTGAATTCCGGGAAGTACGTGAACATCAACGAGCATATTACTGATTAGAGGGCTTCTACTAGGTTTTTTTTTTTTGTTTTTTGGACTAGAGAGTTTTGAGACATAATTCTTTTTTCCCATCTCTGTCAGATTCGCGGAAATTATTTCATGAGTATCAATAAGCTTGGTACTGGATCCCGTTGGCGCCGGACAACTGGTCAAGAAATTTATTCACCACTGCTTTTAGCCTTTTCGCATGAGGTAAGTTTAGGTCTTGTTGACAAAAGGATCAGGTATTAAATCCTGTTATCTCATAACCTAGCACTTCTTGTTGCAGAGCACTGAAAAGTGGAAATCTTCTCATTCGATAAAGGCCACATCAATGGCTGCAAATTATAGTTTACCTCTTAACGTTGCATTAATTACATTACAGGTGATTGCTTATACTTCCATCCAGTCTTGTGCATGATTTCAACCCTCTGATCTGTTCCTGACTCTTCTTTTTTCAGGAGTTAGACGATAAAAGTGTGCTCCTCCGTTTGGCACATATATATGAGGTGAAGTCCATCTTTCTTGTGCTCCCGGTTAAATTATGCTGCAACAAATAAAAACTAATGTAGTCAGACCAAGCTATTAAAGGAAAGTGAAGGCTATCACAAATTTTAGGGTGTTTCTTTTAGGATATCATTACATAAAAAAGAGATATTTGAACCATTGTCATCTGAATATAGAACTACGTATAAAACTGCAATCCTATAAAATACTATCTTGACTGTAATTTTTTAAAATAATCTTCTTTGACAAAATGCTGTATAACTTATTCATGCTAAAAATTCTGTAGGCTGGTGAAGATACAGAATATTCATTGCTTGCTAAAGTTGAACTGAAGAAGTTGTTTGCTGGAAAAACGGTATGTATGGTCTACAAATATTACATTCTCTTTCATAAAGATATTCAGATGAGGGGGATTTTCCTCTTTAAATATTTTTCTGCTTGTCCTAATTTGTTAATGGATAACTATATTCTAGATCATTCTCTTGGCATTTTGTTCACCAAGTACATTACATCTTTTTCTTCGTTCGTACTGTCAAACAATGCACACTCCACTGAAGGGTTTCAGAAACTGATGTTTAGAGTTCTAGTTCAAAAATAAATGATAAGAAATTTCTCAGTGTTGATATTGAATTTTTCTTTGTAATTCAGATAAAGGCATTTAAGGAAACAAGCTTATCAGCAAATCAAGACAAGTCAGGAATGAAGAGTATGACTTGGAAAGTCGAAGGTCAAAATGGCAGCGACCCAAATCCGATTAGAGGTGGTCCAGTATACATGTCAAGTCTCATTGTTGAGCTTGGTCCAATGGAGATCCGGACTTTCCTCTTGAGATTTTAAAAGGGCGGCTCCTCTAACCAACGGAGTCTAATAATCAGTGACGTTTACGGTTTTCTTTAGGACTTTGAAGAATAAAATTTGCCAAGCGGGATGATTCTGTTTATGTTGCATCAAGATTTGTGGATCAGTAAGATGCCCAAAATGAAAAGAGGAAATGCTTATGCTACAAAGAACAATTGGTTGTCCTCCCAAATTTGACAAAATTCTGTTTGTATTTCTTGGCTCTTGATAGCTACTGCCAATGATAGAATACTGGAGAATGAGCTGAAGAGATAAATGAACAAGTGTAAAAGATTACCATTCATTGCAGAAATTGTGAAATTATCTATTTTGTTTGCTTGCTTCCTAATTCGCACGGACACATTAACACGTGATTTTTCAAAAATTAGGACAAGGATACTTCGATTTAAAATTCATTTAAATTTTAAATTCAAATGTTATATCTTTACTTTTAAACTTTTTAATAGAGGATGCGAATGTGATATCGAACACTGGAATATTCCTAAAGTATCCCTCGAATGTTAGAAATTTAAGAAATATATGAAAGGACATGCATGTGACTTGTCGGCTCATGTTAGTGTATTCGACACGACACAATGTGTTGGACATGGAAATACCGTCGTAGTAGCAGTGTCTATATATCATAACTTGTTTCTTTATTAATATTTTATTAGAGGGTTCAAGAGACATACAGGAAGCATGGACGTGTCAACAGATTTGCTACGACAATGATGCATATTTTTTAGATCAAAAAGCATTTCTATATTTTTAGCAATTTGTTCAAATTGATTATTACAAATAAAGTCTTTTAGCTTTTAATTAGAAAGCAATAACAAAAATCTCTTTGTTAGTGTATAAGTGCTTCATGTGTCAAACAAAGATAGGCTTATTTGCACAAATGGTTCTCAACTTATGGACTCGCTTTGAAAACATAACCCTTCCTTTCATTCTTGACAGTGATATCATCGTTTCAACCTTTTGCTATGCAATTGATCCCTCCTTTCAACTATTGTATAGTTGACTGTTAAAAAGTCTAATTTTGATGGAAAGACTATAACACCCTTTTAATTGATATAATATAATATAAAAAAACATAAGAATTGAAAACAAAAAAAGGGGAAAAAATTGAGAATCTCCAAAAAGCTGAAATCTACAAATTATGGCAAAAGAAAATTCTGTACACATGGCTTTCAACCTCGAATAAAAAAATTCACATTTAGGCAGCCTCAGGATATCGATAACTAGAGTAACTATATTCCCACTATTTTTTTAGTACACCAATTTCGTGTTTGAGTCCCATTATTCAATTTTTTGCCAATTTCATTTTCTGCATTGTGGGGACCACATTGAATGAATTGTCAATAATTCTGAGACAAACATTCCATTAATTAATAAACCCTTCACTATTTATATATTTTGAAAATAGGATAAAAAAATAAGTTGGTTTATGACCTCTCGAACTTTTTAGATGAGAATCATTATCAGAAAAGAGATATGTTAATGTAAGATTTGGAATAATATTACGATGGAAAAAAGTTGCAAACATAATGCTACAAATTAGGGTACTAATATAAATACCCTAATTATATTCACACTATAAAAACTCTACAACCGATTATTCAAACAAAATATTGTGACACAAATCATTAAAAACACGGTTTATTAATTAATGGAATGTTATATTTTAAAATTCAAATGGAAAAGTGCTATAATTTGTAAAGCTTGAACTTTAATTGAAACTAAAATGTGGTGCAAGTGCGACAAATAAAAATTGTGGTATCAATATAACCATCCTAAAACTAATCTTTGAAGGTCAATTTATTCACGTCATAGTTTTTATTATCCACACTACATTTTAATTGCAATGAAAATCTTCAATTTGTGATCATTTTTCATTTGTCTTCAAATTTTTTCGTCGCATTTTTATAATTGACCTTCAATTAATTATCACATATTGTCTCTGGTGACGATTTATGTCCTAATAAATTGAGAATAAATATTTTGTCAAAATTTTGTATTTATAATGCGAGAGGCAAAAAACTCTTTTTACGCCCTCATAATGGTTTTTTTGGATGATATTCGAAATAATTAACAAGATGTACAAATTAGTAGAACGTTGAAGATAAAAAAATGATGAAAAAATTTAGGAATATAAATATGAAACTGAGCAAAAATTAAAAACATTCAATATAATTAAAATTAATAAAGTTCGCTTGGAATAATGAAAAACAGTTCAAAGTAGAAGGATATACTGAGAATTATTTTTGAAACTTTGAGAACTAAAACTTTGGCCTTAACCTAAATTCCAAGGACTAAAATCACAAGTATGTGCGCGGGAGGCTTCTGAGACCGAGACGGTTAATCGTTCCACGCATGGGGCAACCGTCCCTCAACATGTACTCCAAGTCTCCAAGTTTCTTTCGCTCTCTTCTTGTTTTTTGTGGCCAAACTCGAATGATCTTTTAGATAATTATATTCACGTCATACTTTATATTCGATTTACACCTTCTGTCCCTATGATAATTTTCGTTCCAAAAATGACAAAAAAAAAAAAAAAAAAAATTTATTTGTGCCTCATATTTTTAAATAAGCATAAAAACAATAAATTAAAAAATTGGCAAAATATATTACTCCTCATTTAAAACACGTTAACGGAAAATTTGGATAAAAATAATCGTCAATGACAAAATATACTATTTAGTTAAAGATTACGAATAGGAACGCGATTAAACAATCAAAAGTAGGTAACGGAGTTCGCCATAACTATGAATTCAACTACTCATCGAATTACACAAAAAACAAATAAGAAAATTGAACGAAGTACATCACCAGGTATTAAAGATGAAAAAGAAAATAATAGTTAACGATGATATATTGAGCCCATGTTTGTCTACCATTCTTCAAAAACATTTTTTTTTTCTAAAACACATTTTCAACCACACATTTTCGCAACAAAATATTTTGAACATAAATTCAATTTTTTCTTACTTTTTAAACACATATTATTCAAAAATAACTACTCCAAAACTCATTTCCCCTAAAAAATTCTTTCTAATGGGGGAGCTGAATCTTGAGGTCGAAACCTTGATCATCACTTTACCTTCTTTTTCTTCAATAACAAATATCAAAACCCTAGATATATGTTTGTATGTATCTTTATGGTTAAGATTAGGGGTGGGTAAAATCCGACCGAACCCGTCAAAATTGTCCAAAACCGTCCAAACCAAATTAACCCGATCGGTTTGGCTCGATTTTTTTGTTGTTTTTACACGGGTTGGGTGGGTTGGTTGTTTAGGCGAGTTGTGTTAGGTCGGGTTATGAGTTAACTCATGAAAATTGAATAAACCCGTCCAACACAATCCGATTATATTTATGAACTTTACAAGTGTTATGATGTTGAAACTCTTAGAATAATATTATAACTTAGATATAATGTATTTTATGAAAAATAGTATAAGCAAATACA
>CAIGRN010164534.1:0-13845 GCA_903798345.1 Fraxinus anomala | reverse complement strand
GGGAAATGTTGGGTGTACAGGTGGGGGTTTGCCAACAACTTACATTGGGGGTGGGGTAAATTTATTTATTTATTTTTTTCATTTTTGTGATGGGTCCCACGTTTGCCGACAACTTACATTGGAGATGGGGTAATTTTTATTTAATTTTTTGTTGAGGTGGGGCACGTGGAATCCACCTTATGTGAGTTGTCTATCAAGATTATGTGAATCCCTATATACCCAACATTTGCTCTTTTGTTGTAGAGTCTATTTTGCCCTTTGTTGAAATTCAAATATGGAATAGTTTGACATGATTGGAAGGGGCAATTCAATTGTTTGACACACTTGTCGAAAGAGTATCTGATAAGTCGATGAATAGTATAGCTATCCTAGTTAGCCTACACAAAAAATTTGATTTGTAGGCTCTTCTTCTTTCTTTAAACTTAAAAAATCAAATCTAGTAGTGTGTCCCCAATTTTTTATTTATTTATTTTTTTTTTTTTTTTGTGTGCGCTGAATGGGACGATTTGTTTTCGTGTTCTTTCGAATAATTTCAATTTTGATTCTTATCGGTTGTCACTTTACTCTCGAAAATGATAATAAAGTGATCTATAAACTTACACATTTGACATGTCAATTCTGGTATCAAGCCTCTTGTTTAGATTATTTTCCAATTTTCATATCGTCAATGTTGGTGTGATGTTCTAAATAGAAACTACAGAGTATTACTTCTTATATTGTATATTAGAAGAAGTGTGTTAGCAAATGGAATTTAGTGAAAATTATAATTTTATTTAATAAAATGTACATGAGCACATGGATTCCAATCACCTATTTCTACTTTAAGTGGGCCACGTTGAGAGCGGCCCAGTTTAGAAAAGCCTACTGTGCATGGTCCATTTGGAAAGGCCAATCTTGCTTGAATCCTAGGGCTTTATAAGTTGGGCTTGGCCCATTGTCAAACGGACTTAAAATGGTACTTCATCCCAACATTTGCCTATTGGGAAGTTTCAACTAAAAATTACACTAGAGCAGGTATTTAAATATCACACTTAAAAAATCAGATATGAAGATATTTAATCAAAAATCAAGTAATAATTTAATATTTTAATATTAATAATTATATTACAAATTCAACCCATAATTTCAAACCCTAAATCATTTTAATCTATTCTCTCCCAAGCCGAAAACCCTGAAGCCAAAATGAATATATATATCTCTCTCTCTGCCTCTCTCTCTCTCATCAACGAGATTCGTGAGTGGCGACGCTGCACGCAACAATTGGAGCGATGTGCTGTTCGCGCTACTCGACAACTATAGCGGTGGCGATGTGGGTACGGTTTTGGGGATGGCGATGGCGTGGATGTGGTGTTTCTTCTTTCTGGTATGTCTTAAATGACTCTGCGTTCCGGTCACCGCCACTGCAATGACGTCGTGCTCATAGATCTGTGCGCTATAGTCGTCACTACAGCCACAGTGACTTCATTTTTCTTTCCTCCGATCTGTTGTGGCCTATTTTGGGTGTTGGCGGTGAGGTGCTGGTGGTGAAAATCTAGAGTTTTGGGGATAGTTTGTGGTGGTTTGTTGGCAGTACTGGTGGGGTAGTGGTGGTCGACAACGGTGAAGATTGTGTTGGTGGTTGACAACGGTGGTGTGCGGTCAAGGAGGTGAAAGTGGGGTGTTGGTTAATCTGTGACCAACGATGTTTAATTATGGCCTAAAAATTATATAATCTGTAACAGTGAAAGAATTTGTGACTAATTAGTTTGAAAATCTGTGACCTTAAAATTCTATAATCTGTGATCGACTAATTTGAAAATCTGTGACTGTGTGACGTATAATCGTCGAAATCGGAGCACTCGTCGGAACGGTCTTCGGAATAGTAGGGGTGGTAGAGGTAGGGTGAGTTAATTATATTATATTAGAATTAAATATTTAATAAATTTATTTAATAATTAATTAATAAAATATATTTAATTAATAAATAAATACCTGATTTTTATATTAATTAAACTTAAAACCTGATTTTTGAATTGTACATAGTTAATCCCTTAGTTGTCAATTTTTCCCAAGTTTCAATACCTGCAACCTCTCTCACACACACAATTTGACATTTAGGAGTGTTTCAACCCCATTCATTCTTTATGAAAAATGTATTTTGAAATAGTAAATTAATGAAGAATGTGTAATTAAAAACAAAAAAATTTTGATTTACAAGTAATATTATTTTAATGAAGAATGTGCGATTGAAAAGAAAAGAGAACAATATATTTTAAAAAAATGAGAATCAAACAATCATTTCAATTTATAAGTTTGTTGTGAAATAGACGCCACAACGATTTAGCGCATGTTTAGTGGCAATTTTCATCCACATTTTAATGAAATATTGGACCGTTAGCCGCCCTAATGGCGGACTTCCTTCACACTACAAGTTAGACACGGGCCCACTAACGGTATAAAAATGAATTTTAATTTTGCAAATAGTGGAGCCAGACGGGGGGCTTAATTCCACTATAAACATTTCCAATTATCAAAGTATTCAAGGGACAATGAAACTTGATGCGTTAAAAACTTTTGAATTAACATCATTAAATTCTACAAACAATCCCCACTAGGAAAATGACAAATCTCCATTTCCCAAGTGCCATACAAAATTGGTGTTACTTTCTCCTTAACCAAAGACAAAACGAAAAAAACAAAGGAGACTAAACAATGGTACAAAGAAGAGGAATGACGACCAAAGGCAAAAAGGGGAGGAACGACGACACTGTAAGAATATAAATCTGAAATGAACACAAGCACGAATACAAAAAATTTAGTAGAGGAAGGCATACTCATGGCTTTTCTTTCTTGGACAAAGACTCAGCTTTATATTCACTTCCAGCAGTGAGCACGAAGCCTGCTCCAACCTGAAACGACAGTGCACATAATTATATCGAGAAAAAAGACAGATGTATCTCACATTTGTACGTGGTGTGAGCGAGGGAGAGAGAGACCTGACAATCCTTCAAAATGACACGCTCTTGGAGCTGTACATTGCTGCAGATAACAGAACCTTGGATGGAACAACCATCTCCAATAGTGACATGGTCCATAATAACGGAACTGACAACCTGCAAATATATAGAGCCGACCATTTCAGTAGCAAATAACTATTTGTCCAGAAAATCTACGACTGCATGACTAAAAATTATTATTCTCTCTTTATGTGCAGAATGAACATCCCTCATTTTTCTCTCTCTCTCTTATGCTTCGTGGATGGTGCTCACAAGGCAAACTCGATTCTGTCCTATTACAGAAACCTAATTATATACCTTCACATTTGAACCTATCCGACAATGACGGCCAATGACAGATTTTTTAACGCCGCACTTGTCACCCATCTGTGAACCATCCCCCAGCACACATTGTGGTCCCACCTAAAACAAAATCATTTACTCGGATTAAGCGTAGAGTGATAATCCAAAAGAACAGATGCGTACAAAAGAACCTAAATATGCTGCAAAATTTATTTAAGATCATTCATCTCTCCAAATAAGGACTATTTCATGTAATTAAAATTTGTAAAGCATGATCATGTATATAAATACAACTCACTGTGGTTTTAGATCCAAGTACAGCAGAGGGATGAATTATGTTGTTCTGAGCAGAAAAAGAGTAGCCTGATAGGTGATTTGCATCTCCTACAACCTGATCCACTTAAGATTTGACATCAGCTCATAGAATAAAAAGTTAAGAACAATTTGAGGAAAACAGAAACAAAACATGGAGCAAAACTTCCAAACATGAAACTCACATCACGGTTTATGTCGCTAAATGCTTGAATGGAATTTAAGCGTGCACAATAGTTGCTCTTGTTCGCAATGTAAACACAACACTTGTGAGTTTTCCTAGTAATTGAGGCAGAACCATCAGGACCCAAGGCATAGAGTTTGTGAAAACTTGGTGTAGATTCATTAGCCAGAAGTTGAGACGGCAAGATTTTACTGTTCTGCATAGCATCCTTACTATTGCCATTTTCATCTGATTGCACTCCATTTGACAATAATTCAGATCTCTGATGTGTCATCAAGAATATGAACCATTAGAACTTCGCAAAGATCCAACTTCATATCTCCTAAAACAAGATTATCCCGAGTCAAACACTAACCAGCTGGCTCCTAACAAGATAGGGCAATACATCACGTCTCAAACTTTGAAAAGTTTCCTTTTGATTAAGAACATCTTGCAGAACAGATCTATAAAAAAAAATAAAAAAATAAGAGAACAATTAGTAAAATTCGTAGCCAATTGAGTTTCAAACAAAGAACAAGAACTCATTTAGATGCATAGAGCAAAACCTCGAACCTCTTGAATGCATACATATGAGCATCCATTAGATCAGAACGAATTTCCATCTACATTAGGAATGAATTGAAAGAAATGAGATAAGGAAGAAAACAAAACTTCATCAATAATTTGCTAGAAACTTGTAAATCTTCAACAACATTTTTCGCTGGCCAGTGGCCACTATCCACACAACATAATATTGACTTAAGAAACATTTCTAGAAATGATAGTGGATTTGTTGTGAGACTTTCCAAATTAAATTTAGTTTATGGTTTCAACTTCCTATATTACACTGAACCCCAATACCCATGTCAAATGAAGAGAATGGAATACAATATTTTTAAGTGTTTCCATGTCCACATCTCCCAGAATTTGAAGACCGACACATATCTATTCCCAACACCGTGTCCTGGTAGCTTGGTAAAAATTGCCTCGAGGGATTTATTTTCTATTAAACACCTGTGGATTGGCAGAGGAAACTATCTACCTGGCTGACAGCTCGGAGAATGCTCTTCTGGACTCGAATATCTTTCTCAACTTCAGCTCCTATAACAAGTCACAGAGATGTTTAGTGAGTAAAATTTCTAATCCATAACATTTAGAAACACATGGATATTTTCAAACATCTCACCAGCTGCTATATGCAATAGAAATTGCTTAGTTGGGTCTAATGCTATAATGTTATACCGTCCTGGTTTCTTAGCTTTGTCCTTTGCACCAGAGGAACCTGAATCAGATGGTCCGCTGACAGGAGCGGAGCAAAGCAGAGCAGTTACTACAGCATCATGTCGTCTGTGAGCAGCTGCCACAGCCCCAGGGGGGACATCACAAACCAAATCACCACTCACAACCTACACAAGGAAACATGTAAATTGTTAAATCAATACAATGCTAGCAAACTCGAATGCCAAAGTAGATAAAATTCCAACCAAGATGTCCTTTGCAGTCAGTCTATGATCAATAGCTCGAAGAGCACCAGCTGTTCCAACATCCTCAGGAACTGCAGCCACCTGCAGTAGTTAAATTATAACCACACTTAGTTGTGGAAAAGTTTAGATAGTCAAGATACAAGTAGAATCAACTGATTTACCAATAAAATATTATTTTACATAAAAAAATGTCTTCAAAAAAAAGCACAGGGCTAAACCTGTTCAGATGATGTAAATCCATTCAGCATTAAGTAGCAAGTTGAAGTGGTCTTGGAACAGTCTTCTTAATGCACAAGTCATTTATAAAATAATTCATCTTTTTTCAGATATGGGAAAGTAGTTTCTGCCAATTAAAAAAAGAGTTGAACTGGACAACATAACTCTGTGAAAAACCTGACCATTGAACATCACTTCATATGAAAAGGTTTATTAGGAGTAGCAAAAATATTGTCAGAAATCTGGTACAAATAAAAGTTCGTTCCAGTTGGAGGTGGAGCAGTTTTGAGGCTAGGAATCAGAAACCCCACTTGGCTAAAAAACATTCCTTCGAAAATGAGCAACTTTCTTAAAATTCACTGAGATTCAGAATAGTGATATGATGTTAATGGAGCAAGTTAATAGATGGAGGGGTAAACCAGAAATACAAAAGTGACAAGATCGATTTGCTCACTAGGAATCTAGTAGCATAGGAACAGATGTATCCATGAACCGAATGGTATGGTAAAAGTAGATTCACGTAACCAATCTATTTTCCACATTGAAACACAATTGGTCGATTAATCTCATTGACAATTTTTAGCCTTTTATCTACATGTTCCCAATATCGTAAAGTTGTTGGTTGTCCTGACTATGCCTTTCTCTTGTATCGTTTTCTCAGAAAGCGACTGTATTATAATGTTCTACATTATCTTCTCTTGTTCACAAAAGCTGAACCAATTTCAAAGAGAGTCATTATAGGCATTCTAACAAAAGAAATAGTTCGTCACAGAATCCAAGCTCATAGCTTACCAATTCTCTTCATGATAAATATTTGGGTTCATTTGCAAACTACCCAAGTTTGAACTTAGTTTTATAACTTAATTTATATAAGTATCTCTCTTTTCGTTCTTTTACATAACAGTATTCACTGAAACAGGAAACATCAATCAAAATTCACCTCAACGTGTAATCGATCAATATATGTCTTGGAAATCCAAGAACTGGCAGAAAGCGCTGCGGGTTCCCCTTCAACAACCTAAAATAAAAAGCAAACTCAATTTTACATTTTCCCCTCAGAACCTATCAATACCGAATTTGGTTCAAAACAAAAGTAAAAAAAGGGTAAAACAAAGCAACAGTGACTTACAACAATAGGATCTTTAAGGTTGTTCTGCTCGAGAAGATCGAGTACATAAGATAGAACCGGCCTGTTTGCCACCGGCAATAGGGCTTTCGGCACCTCCTGAATATTTTTTCCAATTGGGGGTTATTTTTTTCCGGCACACAATGAAAATAAATGAATATTACAAACAAGAAACATGGGCATTCATGAGAGTGACCTTAGAAACGAGAGGAACCAAGCTTTTCGAAAAGCCGCCTGCTAACACTACCACTTGAAAATCCATTCCTCTTGCGGTTTCCATACAGAGCTCTCTACCAGTTCGCGTATTGGGCTGAAGAAGAGATCAAAATAAGATTCAACAGAGATGGGATTTTCAATTTTGAGTGTGTGCTGTTCCAATTTTGCTCGTGTCTGTGTATGTTGTGAAGTTTTGGGAGCCAGAGGTTTAAAGAAAGCAACAAGAGCACGGTATTCACTTGCGTATGAAAATAATACAGTAAAAATATTATATTTTTGTTGGAGCAAAGGGGATGTAGCTCAAATGGTAGAGCGCTCGCTTTGCATGCGAGAGGCACGGGGTTCGATCCCCCGCATCTCCAATTTCGTTTTTACTTGCTTTCTTAAGATGGAGGAAACTTGGGATAAATTTCTCACTATAAAATTATGCCCGATTTTTTTTTTCTTTTCTTTTCTTTCTTCAAGAAGAGTATTATCAATATTTTGATTCGACTAACAAAGTTGATACAATGCAACACCGACTTTGAAAGAAACGTTATATCTTGGAAGATAGACTTTGATAAATCAATTTTACTTGCTTTTTTATTAAAGAAATTTGAGATAAATTTCTCACACTATAAATTACGTCCGAATATTCTTTGATGCATTCAAGAAGAGTATTGTCAATATTTTGGTTTGATCGACAAAGTTGATAGAGTGTAACATCAATTTTGCGAAAAGGGATCGTCTGAACCCTTATAATTTTCAATTTTAATAATTGAAAAATAACAAATAAGAGTTATGCTATTGTATACACAATTTGTGTACTTTAGTTAATCAAGTGGGACTCTATATTACCCTTAATAGGTCCTCGCGAGATGATAATCTGATTGTTTGTTTATACTATTGAGCTCTGGTATATTAAATTTGAGGTTCTATTTTAAAATATCAATTTTGTAAAAAGGGATCATCTGAACCCTTTTAATTTTCTATTTTAATAATTGAAAAATCATCGAGTTATGCCACTGTATACACAATTTGTGTACTTTAATTAGAGTATCTCCAAGAGACTCTTAAATAGGGATGGCAACGGGACGGGACGGGGCGAGATCCTTGCCCCGTTTACTACCTCGTTTAATTTTAATTTTAATTTTTTTTAGTTTTAGATAATTTATTTTTATTGCTCATATTCATTAGATTTAAACAAATAATTTTAATTATTATTTTATATCAGAACTAATAAAATTTTCAATTTAAAGTATTGAATTCTAAAAAAAAAAAAAAAATTAAACGAGGTGGGGGGCCGGTTACCCGTCCCCGCCTCGATACCCGATTAAGCGGGTTATCCCCACCCCGTTCGGGGCGAGCCCCGCGGGTATTGGATTTGTCGAATTTTTTTGTCATCTCTACTCTTTAACACATGAGATATTCTCTATTTTGAAGAGTCAACATTTAAAATCATGCTCTAAGAGACTCTTTAAATTAACATTTTAATTTAGAGAGTGGGTTGGAGAGCCAAACTCACTCTTTATAATTAAATGCATTCAAAGTATTTCAATTTTCAATGTAACAAAACAATAAAATAATCAAAAGAAAAGTTAGTTAAAATAAAAGATAAAGAAAAATAATAAATATTTTTTGGGAGTAGTAAAATTAAGTGTTAAATATAAATAGCTTGATGGAATATTTCAAAATTTTAACTCTCTAAATTTATATACTCTTCAAATGATAGAATACACTTTTTAAAAATAGAGAATCTCTCGGAGATACTCTTAGTAATTATATGAACTATGAAGAACATTTTAGTTGGGAATTGATAGGCGTGTGCCCCTTAAGAATAACAACACGGTCCTCATTGCCATAGCCTTTTCTAGTCCCGCTTATGTGTTGCACAAAGTTGGTGTCATCAACCAAACATAAAAATAAGAACATGTTTGGTATGTGGTACTGGAAATTTTTTTTCTCCCTTTCCAGATCATGTTCAATACATGTCCGGTCCAACTTGCCTTTGCAATAAAAGAAAATAAGAGTAAAAAGTATTTGTCGAGTTTACCTGAAGTTATGAGGGGGACTGAAACAACTCTTAATTCTTCAAATAATTTTTTACTTTTCAAAAGTCTTACTAAACGGGCCCTTAGATTGAACGGACGCTATAAATTGCTACCATCCAATTCTTAAATGCATCTAAATTAAATGAAATGGATTAAATGCATTAATTAATTATATTTCTTTATTGATGCTTAATATAAAAGAAGGTATCATTGTCCTCTTATATACACACACTTTGGCAGTATATTTTGAAAATGGTTATGTACAAATTTTTCATTCTTTTCCTCCTCATCTCTGTCCCCCTTGTTGCCTCTGGTAATAAAAAATCTCCTTATTTTATTAATTCATTTTCTCATTTTCTATTATTTCTCATGTATTTTTTATTGTACTTTCGACTGATGATGCAGATATCTGCCCAGTAGAATGCACGAAGTTTGACGTCACCTACGATTATTGCCTGTTTTACTGTAAAACATACTACAACTCGTCGAATGGGATCTGTGTATATGACTGGAAATGGCTTTGGATGAAAGGAAAATGTTGTTGTTGATATCTGGATATTTACAGATTACAACCAAAAATATTATTTCGTAGAACTATAAATAACGGAGATAAACTTGTGTAATCTATGTATATCTCGCCTTACTAAGTATAGTATAATTTGTCCGTTTCATTTAAAACGGAATGTTTAGTACAAACTTCTATAAGATTGACTAAAATGCGATGAAAAGCCTACATATATGATCACAGGTACACGATGAATTTACCATAGAGTCGTCTTGGCAAAATATTTCTCTCCTACACTTTGCCTCAGAATTGACGACACAATTCATATCAAGAACATCAGGTTAAATTTGGTGTTGCAGATTTTGTGTGATTTCAGTCATCTGATTATCTTGTGGATGAGTTCTTCAGTTCTTGTGCCTGGAATTACAAGAAACAGAATCTCGAGTTTCAGTTGTTTGGTTGAAATCGGAGAATTGTTGCACAATCTTAATTTAATAATCAAATCTCAGCTGTAATTTAGAGACATTCATGAATCGCAGATTACAAGCTCGTCGAGAGAGAGGAGATTTTGAAGCTGATCCAAGTGACACTAATATATATAATAAGGCATCCGGCTTGAATCTTTTGGACTGATTTTCCAAGCTAATCTATCGATCATTTCAATGAACTCTACATAGAAAAACAGGAAGAACGGACAAGCCAAAGCCTTGAATGTTACAAATGATCTATGCTATATAAATGGACTATACGTGTCCTCTACGTGTAATAACAATATGAAGAAATTTGTTAATCTAGTTTTTCTGTGTCTTTTCAGCCTTTCGATCCTTTGTAATTTTAGTAATGCCAACCAGGCAATTTACCTTCACAGGTTACTGAATTCCAGAAGATCACATACTTTTCCTCTTTCAGATTCTTGGGCACAATTACAGGAAAAAGGAGAATTTTCCCCTGTTTATGTTGCACCTCAAGATGGGTTGATGCAAGCGGACAAGATTGACAAGTTGCCTGGACAACCTGATAACGTGGATTTTGATCAGTACGCTGGGTACATCACCGTTGATCCACAGGCTGGAAGAGCATTGTTTTATTATTTTGTTGAGTCATCGACAAATTCTTCAACCAACCCTCTAGTTTTGTGGTTAAATGGAGGTACAAAATGGGCTAAGTGAAATGTTCATTAGATGCATTTCATTGGAAGAGTATAGCCACTTGATAGCATCTTTCCTCCTGTTTGTGCATAACAATGAGATAAATTGAGATACTGGACAGGATTAATCCGTCTATTGTAACGAACCAAGCCTCTTTGCACAAGCCGTTATATCATAGTACTATCCGCTTAGGGTGAATCTCTAAGATTCGAATTCAAGACCTCTACCTTACGAGAGGCAAGTTGAATCCTAATATCAATTGAGCTAGTCTTGGATTTGAATCTTGGGGAACGTGATAGAAATCTATGAGGGGTAAGATGGGCAGAGGCTCGGGTCATTACAGCTATTGTCTATGCACTGCTGTCAAGCATTTATACCAAATGTGTCCTAGTTGTACAAGTGCATCGATCTTCTAATGTCTCGATTTCTTGCAATAAACCGCTATTCATCAAAAGCTCGTACCATTGCTTTAATATTCATGTTCTCAGCAGATAACAGAAAAGCAGGAGCTGAATGTTTATTATATTTCTGATTACCAGGTCCAGGCTGTTCATCCTTCGGATATGGAGCCATGGAGGAATTAGGCCCCTTTAGAGTCAACAGTGACGGAAAAACTCTTTTTCGAAATAATTATGCATGGAACAATGGTCAGATCAAATTATAATTTCTAACAGAATCAAAGTTTCATGTTCTTGTTTTACAATGAGTTTGCTTATGGCTTCCATTGAATTTCTCCAGTGGCAAATGTGATTTTCTTGGAATCACCTGCTGGGGTTGGTTTCTCTTATTCAAACACTTCGTCTGATTATGACCGCACTGGTGATACAAGCACTGCCAATGATGCCTATACTTTTCTTGTCAACTGGCTTGAGAGGTTTCCACAATACAAAACCCGGGATTTCTACATTACTGGCGAGAGTTATGCTGGTCATTACGTGCCACAGCTAGCGTACACCATATTGCTCAACAACAAGAACACAAATCAAACTGTCATTAATCTAGAAGGGATTTCTGTATGTTCAATCACTACCAGTTTTCCTTTATATTTTAAGTTCTGTTTCTCTTTTAACAGATTTTATAATCTGAAATATTTCAGATAGGAAATGCAGTTATTGATAACTCGGCAATGGCAACAGGATTCTTCGATCATTTTTGGACACATGCCTTAAACTCAGACGAGACTCA
Organism: Fraxinus anomala; assembly: GCA_903798345.1. NCBI lineage: Eukaryota > Viridiplantae > Streptophyta > Magnoliopsida > Lamiales > Oleaceae > Fraxinus > Fraxinus anomala. The sequence goes on along the minus strand of CAIGRN010164534.1, from coordinate 2,182 downwards.
TAAAGGCATCTCTACATTTTGTGATTTTGTGAATGGCACTGAATCCCACAAATGCTCTAGTTTTGTAGAGAAGGCTCTTCTTGAGCTGGGAAATATTGATTTATACAACATTTATGCACCAATTTGCCTGAAAACCGTGCTTAAAAATGGCTCCAGCGGTTCGGTAAGCCCTTCATTTTATTAACCATTCTTGCTTTGTAGAAACCTCAATTAACTTAGATTGATTTGATCAGGTTAACTATTTTGATCCATGTTCGGATTCATACGTCGAAAATTACTTGAACACTGCAGAAGTTCAAAGGGCTCTCCATGTAAATCCTACAACTTGGACAGGTTGCAGGTAAAGTTATAAACTGGATAAATGTCTTGAAAGCACAAAATTTGTTTTGTCACAAATTGAACAGAATGGTGACACTAGTCATTTCTCTTTTTAATATGTGCAGAGATTATAACTGGACAGATATGCCGAGAACTATTTTGCCAATTATCGAGAATCTCATGGCTAGCGGCATGAGGATTTGGTTATACAGGCAAGTCTGTCTCTGGCAGTAAATACTTGAGTAATCAGAACATAACTACAGGGAGATGAATAGGAAATTCTGAGTCGCCTAATAACAAATGCTTGTTTGGTATGCGGTAGTGGACGAGATTGGACACTTTAATTAATAAGATTTAGCTTCTTCTTTTTTTTGTGCAGTGGTGACATAGATGCCGTTGTTCCAGTTACAGCAACTAGGTATGCGATAAACAGGTTAAAGCTTCCAATTGAGAATGCTTGGCGGCCATGGTACCTTAACGATGAGGTGAGATATTGATTGTGCCAAAGAATCCTTGAGCTGATTTGTTTGTTTTTGATGATTAATTTGAATGGCAGGTAGGAGGGTATGTGGTGGAGTACAAAGGATTAACATTTGTAACAGTGAGAGGAGCCGGACATCTTGTACCTAGTTACCAGCCTCAACGGGGACTTACCATGATTTCATCCTTTCTTCAAGGGGTTCTTCCTCCCTCTGCCTAATGATCTGAACCAAAAAATTCTCCAAGTATTTGCGTTTTCGCTTTTTTTTTTTCCTTTCATAAGCCAAATGGGCAAGTTTAAAGCCAGAAGGTTGAGAGTTGGATTTGAATGCAGCCAATTCTACAACTATAGAGCAGTGCCTACCTACTTTAGCTCTGACACAGACTAAAGAGAAAATTATGCATTTTTCTTCTCCATCTTTGAACTTGAAACTCAGTTTAGTTACATAGAGTCAACTTCATGAATAACTCTGTGTCGACTTATATTTTCGAAGCCATGGATTTTGAACGCGAGGGTGTCGAATTGAAAAGCTGCAAGTCGACCATACGAACGCCTTATTGTTTGAAGCATTAGACTTTACTATTAATTTTCAAGATTTTAACATGTTCAAGTTCATTTAAAGCGATTGCTTTAATGAGTTAATGATGGAGGTCACATTCTTAATTAATTAGCACATCTTGACTTTGATGACGACGAAAAGTCCGTTACGAGAGTAAAAAGACTTTTTTGCCCATCATATTTATAAATAAATTAAATAAATAACAAATAATATTTCACCTTCTAACAAAATATTGGACAGAAACTATCATTACAAACACGACATGTTAATTTATTCAAGATTAGATATAAAAATACTAGGAAAAAAGGTTCTCACATATCTGCATAAGTGAGAAAATAAGGAAAAATTAGGAACCTTAATTACAATTACAATATGGTGAAGTTTGTTGGAATTTTGTATTGAAAATTAACCAATTTTAAATGATTATTTAAGTGAAAATTGTTATTTGGTGAATGAAAAATTAAATCAAAAGTCACTTAAATACGAGAATTATTGGAAAATTATGTAGAATATTATGAAATATTCTAGAAATTATTTGGTTGAAAATGTGTCTCTTTATATGAAAGATTGTGACTTTTGGCATTACTATTTTCCAATAAATATGTCTATTCAAATATAGAGACTAATTTCAATAGATGTCTCTTCCATAAATTGTGTCTTTTGAGATAAATCTTTTCAACATCTATATATAGATCTCATGTATTTGTTTTCATTCATTTCATGATTGCACTATCATACATTCATACTAATGTATATTTACTTCAAATTCTAAATGTATTTGGAGTCAAGTTTCATATAAAAGTAGGTTTGTTGGTCTACGTAAT
>CAIGRN010164532.1:0-33594 GCA_903798345.1 Fraxinus anomala | reverse complement strand
ATTATTCAAATATATTAAAAAATAATCTTTCGATATCAGAAACAAATTTTTTATGCATTTTATCCGCCGCACAAATATGAAATGAACGAAGTGGAAAACACGTAGATTTGCCACAAAAGAGTAGACATGAAGTAACTAAAAAACATAGGACCACTACTTTGGTATGTGGCGAATTGAAAGTGTAAATTGAAATCAAATTTCTGTCGAATCTCATCCTTTTTCTCGGACACTTTTTTTTTTTTTTTTTTTTGTTGGTTTTTCAGTGGATGGTGATTCATCTTGCAAGATAACTCTTTGTTACAAATTGATTGAAAAGATCTACCAGTAATTTTGCACCATTCGTGGTGGTCCTCACTAATTATTCTGTGTTTGAAGATTTGCTTATTTTTATCCTACTTTTTTTGCTTCAGATTATGCTTAGATTCTGCTTTTTTCAGCACAAGTTTTATACGTAAAGAATTCAATAATCAAATGATGCTTACTTTTAAGTATAATAGTGGATGAATATTGATCAGGATCAAGACCAAATGGAATAGGACGAAATCTCATGGGAAATTCGAATATAATGGATATGTTACGATTTGAAAATTTTGCAATTCTTTCGGTTTAAAGTATTTTTTATGTCATTATTTCGGAGATGTTTGGCTTACTTATTGGCTTGGACTGCCTAAGCTTGTGGTGGTCCTGGTTTAGCAAGGCATGTCAACAATTAGATTGTTTATGTTAAAGGATAAATCTCACATCTATTAAAAACGTAATGCAAACCAAATATATAAAGATTTCGACAACTTCTCTTAAAAATGTAAACTTTTAAAAATAAAACCATAGATCTTAATATGATTTAAAAGTCTATTAAGCTCAAACGAACACAAAAATTTCAATATTAATATGAGTCACATCTTACAAGGTATGTTAAAGGTAAAGTCAATGTTGATTGAATACTGATATATAAATCAACGTATAAGGTGTGTGTTACTCCTCTTAACACATAAAAACTTATTTAAAGTTTATTCCACCCACACACAAAAAATTTATGTTCATAACTTGTTACTAAACACTTAACGCATATCTTAGTATATTGGAGAAAATAGATTCATATTGGTGGGTCGACAAAAATAACCTTCAAATAATTAATTACTTGCAAAACAATTGATAACTTGTTGAAAAGACAATTTCCATTCAAGTAGAGATAAACGTGCACCGAAGAAAAGGTTTTAAGACTTCAATGCCTAAGAAATTGATTACAAACTCGTTTTATATGTTGTTCAGAGACCAAAAAATAAAATAAAAATAAAAATACATAAAAATTATGTTTACTATACTACAACAAAAGGGAATTATATTTTTAAATCTGAAACTTTAATGTTGCCTATAGAAGAAACGTGTTCCTTGAAAGGAACAAGAAACTATGCCAAAGCCTATCTTGTGAAAGGGCATATATGATCAGAAGTGAGATGCTTTGAATGCGACAAACAAAATCATTTTAGCCATGGACCCACCTTATCCTCAAGAAGCAAGTCATCTGTTTAATAATGATTTTTTTAAATTCATTTTTCTCCAAACTCATTTTCAATTATATATATTATTTTAACTAAAAAATTTTGTACGTAAAATCATAACTTTTAACTTTTTTACTATAAGTTTTTCGAAACATCATATTTCACAAAATCTGTTCGCATAAAATCTATATCAAACATGTTCATGGATTAATAAACACACCCCAACAATCCACACAAAGAAAACGAAAATAGTTGTTACTTTTCAAAAGAATTTACAAAACAAAAATTGTATATAGTGTAATTACACTTTTTATACTATATTATTTAAATAAAGTTTACATGTTTTAATCTCGTAACCGTTCAAATAACATATTCTCTAAAAAGAAAAGATTATTAGTATCATTTTCATCACGCTTTAGCCCTATTGCTAGCCCTCAATGTAGGCTACGTTGCTATGAATCCAACTAGAACAATTTGAGATATATACATACACAAGGACATTTTATAAGCATAAAACAAAGTAAAAAATAAAAAATAAAACTTGGATTCTAAAAGGAACAAGTGTACCTTTTGTAACATTCAAAAAAAAAAAAAAAAAAGATCAAAAGAAGAATCTAAACTAATTGTATCACCACGTTTGTGAATGTTAGTGGTCGTGAGATGAGATTCTTATGCTTTTCCCACGAAGAAATGATATTTTTGTTTATACGAATTAAATCTTTTTGTAGAAAATATTATTAAATTGTCATGTCAAATCTTTTTTAGCTCCTGTTTAGAAGATATTGTTTTCAATTTTATTGAACCACTCAATTTTTCAATAAAATAATTTTGCATGGCATATAATTTTTTTTTTTAAATTTTAACTCCACATTCTCTAAAAATTACTTTCCATAAAATCTATTCTAAAAAGTATGCGTGAGACAAGCTATTAATAAATTGCCATTGTCTACCAATATTTAGAAAATGAAAATGATATTATCAAGCATAATCCAATTACTCATTTCTCTCTCTTCCCCACTCTTTTCAATTTCTTTTAAGCAAAAAATATGCTCATGTTTCACTTTTCAATTGTTCTAGACGTTTCCAACTGTCTAGCGCACTTTCAAATTGTCGATAAAACTTTTTTTCTTATGAGAATATGTACACGATGTCTCTTTTTATTTGTGACAATTACAAATGTCAAACATTCCCAAATTGCATGGCGAGAAAACCTCATATTATGCAAACTTTTGCACGATATCATATCTTTCAAGATAATTCATTTCTTCAAAAGTTACAACTGTCTAACGTACTCCTTAACTATCATAAAACATCCACGTAACTAAAATATGGTAAACTTGATATTTACCATGTCAAAGTTACGATTTTACTAATTTTCCCAAAAAGTGACTTCGGTTTTTTTTCTCTCTTACGAATTGGCCTGACTCAAAAACCCCTCTTCTTATTTGTCTTGTACAAAATTTTGAATTCTTTTAAGAAAACTAGAAACAAATTGTGAAAGGGACCAACAACGTTTCGTTTAATTATTGAAATTTGTTTTAAAGTTGTCATCGAGTGTTTAAGTTAGTGTTAGAATTTCGGTGTTGCCCGAATTCTATTTGGTAGTTATATTTGGAGTTGATTGATTGTATTGGAGAAGTCTCGATTTTGACAGTTTTTCTCTTCTTTTTCAACTCAAATACTCCATTATTGATTTTACATATTGTAATAAGATTTCACAATGTGTTAGACTCTTGTTTATATTAATTCTCTTAGTATATTAGGAATTATTGTATTATAAATAAGTAGTATATTACACATATTTATTTGATCAACTGAGTGAGTGATCTAGGGGGATCCACGTTAATTAAGAGAGACTTGCAGATAGAGAGATCAGGAGAGTCTTTTGAGATCCCGCCTAACATATTGTAACTAATTACTTTTAATATAGTGAATTCTTCATCTCCACTTGTAATTTTTTTTCCCAAATTGAATTTCCACGTAAATCTTACGTTTTTATTGTTTGATTTTTCATCTTGCCCATTATCTCGTTTTTTAATATTCAAAACAATTGGTTCAATTCCTAAAAAGTGATATCAAAGCCATGGTTCGGCATTTCCTAGGAGAGCCAGATTAGTTTCATATTAGAGCGAGATTTGATCAACTCAGGATGAGATTTGATTATTTCGGGATGGCAAGTATGAATTTTGATATTCCATTTTTGGATCGCAATAGCAGATTTTCGTTATGACAAATTTTTGTTTGGACGCTGGAGGAGAAGCAATGTAATGATCGAGTTGTGATAAATGGACAAAAAAAGACCTAGTTATATATTTTGAAAGATTCAACAATCACGTTTGATGCAGCTTAGGCATCCAACGTTCATATAAAGACAGAGTTTATGGTTTGATAAGCATTGATTCAGACGGAGTTGATTGTGATCGAATTGGTCATAGTGATAATTCAAGCAAATTTGGTATTGAAGAACCTCCTATTAGCTCAGGTGAAGTTAGTTGTGATGTCGATGATCTTGTTGATTGTGGTGACAATTCGAGCAAATTTGGTACCCAAGACAATCCTGCAAATAGACAGTGCTTGGATTTAATAGGTAGTTACTGAATTTGCCCTAGTTTGACTTTTGTTGAAGAAATGGAAAGTTTTGTTGAAGAACTAAGTTTTATTCTTTGGAGTGGAATTTGTCTCTAGGTGGATAATTTTTTTTTAAAGTTTTGTTCAGTGCAGTAAAATTTGTAATCGATTGTATTGGAGAAATCTTGAAAAAGTAAAAGACGACAATGAGAAAGTTTCTCGTTTTTTGACAGTTTTTCTCTCGTATTTCAACTCAAATACTCCACTATTTGTTTTACCTATTGTCATAAGATTTCACCTTGTGTTAAACTCTTGTTTGTATTAATTCTCCTAGTATGTTAAAGATTCTCGTATTATAAATATGTGGTGTATTACACATATTTATTTGATTGACTCGGAGAGTGATCCGAGTGGATTCAAGTTAATTGAGAGACTCGTAGATAGAGATATCATGAGAGAATCTTCTGAGATCCCGCATAACATATTATAACTCCTTACTTTTGATATAATGAATTTTTCGCCTCTGCCGATAATTTTTTCCCAAATTAGGTTTTCACGTAAATCTTTTGTTATTGTTATTTGATTTTTCATATTGTCATATTATCTAGTTATTCTTTAACAGTTAGATTGCTCTCTAATATCCTTCGTAGTTTGTGATGGGTTGTCTGATGTGGAAGACACCTAGTTGATATGATATCTCTAAGGAGATTGATGTAGAATGACACATATAGAAGCTTTAGAATAAGAAAATTACGAACAACCTTCTAGTTTATGTTGTTTCACTTATGAATACTAGAAGCTTAGGCATCCAACACTAGTTGATTGTTTAGAAGTATCTAGAATTTAGACAGAGAATTGGTAATACTTCGGTTGTATTGTTGCACGATCATGACATTTCCTTGGCAGCATGCTCAAGGAGCAACAAGGCTCTAATACCAACTAATGTAAAGCATTGCATTTAGAAGTATAAGAATATGAAAATCACAAATAACCTGGTAGTTTCTATTCATTCACTCATGAATATCAAACAACGATTTCAATATTATTTTACTAAAAAGGTCACATCTTGTGAGGCACGTCAAGGGATAAATCTTACTGTCAATTGAATATCAAAATATAAACAAACATATAAGAGTTTGTGCTATTTTTCTTAACATTTGAAAACATATTTAAATGTTATTTCGTCCACTTACCAGAAGCGATTTTCATTGAAGAAAACACAAGATGGTTGGTCCTCATTAAAATTATAATACATTTTTTCTCTTTTCCTATCAATCATACATTCTCTAATAAAATAATATTACACGTAAATCTAAAACTCACTACAACAAAAAAGGCCTTTTGCAACATTAAAAAATGTTGCGAAAGGCCTTTTGCAACGTTTTTCCGTGTGTTGCAAAACTCAATGTTGCCGTAGAGTAGAAGGATACAACAACTTTTTTTAAACGTTGCGAAAGACCTTTGGCAACATTTTTTAAACGTTGTCAAAGGCTCTTTTCTTAATGTTTAAAAAACGTAGCGAAAATGGGTCTTTTGCGACATTTTTTAAATGTTGCAAAAAGAACCGTTTTCGCAACGTTTTTTAAACGTTGCCTTTTTTTCCAACAGCAATTTGTGTAAATTGAATAGGAAAATTGAAAATGAATCTTTGTCAGCAAAATTTGAAATTGCATAAAAATTGATAATTTCATTTACAAATTTTTGAATCCATACACTTGAACATTAAAATGTAATACAACACCAGCTAAATAAAAAGGAGTTTCAAAATGAAATAAAATTAGTGAACAAATTTTGAAATTGCATAAAATTGATAATTTCATTACAAATTTCTGAATCAATACACTTGAATATTAGAATGTGATACAACCGAAGAAAGCTAGCTAATTCAATATTACAGGAAGTTGACAGCGTTGCACAAGGAAATGACTTAGGCGGGATTTATCGAAAATGTCAAATCGAAGAGCTTGAACCAGCTGAAGTATGTAGCACTGAATCTATTCAGCATCAGCTCTTTCATTGATGGTGTGGTTTGCCACAAAAACCTGCACAGATTGAAAGAAAATGGCACGTGTTACTTACATAATGGTTTAAACCAAGAGCACAATCCTACAGGTCTCAAGTTCTGATACATGATTCTATAACAACAAAATGGCACGTTACTCACATAATGTTTTAAATGCCCGGTCCTATTTTCAAATACATTTTTCATAAAACAGATAGACAATAAATACTGACATTGACAATTAAACGTTACTGGGGTAACATTCAACAGCACAACCACATTGACACTTAAACAATTTAAAAGTTAATCATACTTTCAAATGGAATGTTGCCTTTTAAATGTTGCAGTAGACCCCTTCAGCAACATTTAATGAACTGAATCTTCTAAAGAACAAATATAATGTAGATCATGTGAAGTTCAATAGATTATAAACCATGTTCGAAAAAATATCCCAAAAACTGAATCTTCCAAAGAACAAATATAATGTAGATCATGTGAAGTTCAATAGATTATAAACCATGTTCAAAAAAATATCCCAAAAACTGAATCTTCCAAAGAACAAAGTTACATACCTGATGAATCAAGATTAACTTCATTTACTGAACTATCCTTACTTTCATATCCTGAAAGATGAAGAGAATTCACTGTAAATATAAGCCATTAATTAAGTCATGTGGAAATTCAAAAACTAACCAATTTGATTTTCAACAATTGCCAAGAAAAATTATGTAATCAATAAACATGCAATACAAAACATCATCTTTTGTTTCATCTGTTGCCTCAACCTCTGTTACCATGTTCAAGCCTGTAAAATCTCTTTTTTATCATTTTCTTTTGCCTCTTATATTCTCAACTGCAAGAAATAAAGAAAAACATAAACCAACACTTATTAAAGAATAAAGTATCTATACAGTTGCATATATTCTCAGCTGCCAAACTTTCAGCTTCTTTTTCAAAATTAAAGAATTTTTTTAATCCAACAAATTCAATGGCTAATGGATTAACTAAATAATTAAATTTCACATTGAACCAAATGATACCGTGAATAACATTACTCATCTAGGAGTAACATTAATTCTTCTATGAATTTGCCACAAATGATACAATCAACCTTAAATGCACACTTTCACAAAATATCTTTAACATCTTGAAAGAAGAAATAAAACCCCATCAAAATCCGCAAATCTAAGTTTACTTCTCTATTTTTCTCCTTGAGCAACAACTTGAGTTCAGCCATCTGCTCCTCGTTCTCCTTATAGAAACTCAAAATCTCCCTCTCACTTCTCAACACCATAGCCAAAGTCCTTGTATTCCCTTTGACTTCAGTCAAAGCTTTCTTCGAGCTTTCATCTCCTCTTTTTGCTCCTCCAAATCAAAGCCCAAAACCACACCAAAAAAGGGTCGCGCCACCACCAGAAATCGCCATTGCTGGTGCTGAAACGGAGGCCGAGATTTTTGATTTTGAAGGTTTTGGGTCTGCAGTAAAAGAGAAGACTTTGAGTTTTGGGAGGGCGAGGAGGTGGCGGTTATGGCTGGAGGGGAGGCAGAGCGTGGGGGTGGAATGGTGGTGAGAGAGGAAATTGGTTGGGTTCCGGATTGTGTGGGTTTGAGAGAGAAGAAGCCATTTTCAATTTTTTTCGGTGGGTAGGAGAGGAATGAATGGAGGGAGGGAGACGTGAATATGGGTAAGTTTTGGGTTCCTTTTGAGAGTTTTAGCAACGTTGAGTCAAACATTATGAAAAGTGAGATATTTCGTAACGTTTGACAAACGTTGCGAAAAGTATTACCTTTTGCAACGTTTGATAAACGTTGAGAAAGGCAAAACTTTCCGCAACACTCAATAAATGTTGCGAAAAGTTAGACCTTTCTCAACGTTTATCAAACTTTGCGAAAGGTAAAACCTTCCGTAACACTCAATAAACGTTGTAAAAAGGGGTCTATCGCAACATTCTTCTAAAAAATGTTGCCAAACTCATTTATATTAATCAATGGCAACATTCACTTACAAAAATGTTGCCAAAAGTCCCTTTTAGCAACATTTATCAACAAATGTTGCCTTTTTAATGTTGCAAATGACTATTTTTGTTGTAGTGACTTTTTCTTCTTTTTAACCACATTCTTAAAAAAAATACTATTCCAAAACTTAAAATGAAAAATAATGAGAGTCAAACAGGGCAAAATGTGCTTAGCTTATCACTTAATAGCTAACGCACATCTTAGTATATTGGAGGAAATAGATTCATACTTGTGGGTGGACAAAATAACTTTAAACAATTAATTACTTGCAATGTTGATAGTTTGTTGAAAAGATAGTCTCCATTCAAATAGAGATTGTTGTAAAAAGATGAGAAACAAGACGACAAAAAAATAAAATAAAATAAAATTCACAAAAAATGTTTGAACACAATATAAAATCGTTGTCCTCAAATGATATTTGTTACCATAGGGATAAGTGTTTAAAGGCTTCAATGACAAATAGTTTGCAAGAATAAACAAACATTGAATCCATGTTCAAATCAAGAATTATAAACTTGAATAAGAACTAGAAAAACACTTCAAGAAATCTGGATTTTGATCTTTGATTTGGATATAAGTATGTATATTTGATATTAATGTTACTTTTTCAACATGAAAATCATCCATACATAGAATATCAAGTCTAATGTACGAATGGGTGCCAAAATCTAGCCAAAGAGGTTAAAACTATCAAAATGTAGCCTAAAAATTCAAATGCAACAGTCACGACTTTTGAATTAGGCGATCGTTGAGTACAAATTCAGGTGATAGCCCAATTTAGCCTTTTCGATAAGGTATACCGTTAATGAGGTTGGACGATCGCACCGACCTCGATTGGCCTAATTTTCTATCCATCTTCGATTTTTACCTTTGGATGTTTTCACACTTAGCCCCTATTTGGTTTGGATTAAAATTCAATTAAAATTTCAAGTTAAAGTCAACAATTAATTTTAACTACACACTTCATGGGACTCACAACCTTTCAACCACACATCTCATCAACTTTTATCAGAATCTACTAAAAATTAGATTTTAATCTCTATCAAACAAGGGCTTACTTAATATTCTCACATTGATATTTAATCTCTCCAAATCACTTTTCATTATATGTTTGAACAATATTACAACAATTTCTTACTTGTTTAACTATATAATGAATTCAAATTCAAATTTAACGATGCCTATGCATAAAATATTGATATTTTTCAATTTGAATCAAGAGTAAATCCTACAAAGTAACATCGAAATCCCATGTAGCATGAAAGTTTTGAACCTATTATTCCTTGTGATGATATCGGAGAAATTACACACACAAGTATCACATGTCCTAAGTTCTACACAATCTCGTTTAGGACTTATAGCCTTTAGCTTATCCTATTCATGAACTTTTAAGACGGAAATTTCAACTCTCTATTGAAGTAGCACCATCTAGAAGTTCATATGTGTAAAGTTCTTGTAATATCTTTTTCATTTTTAGAGATACACGAACCAATTATCTGAGCTTTATTAAGAGTTATAAAAACTCAATCTTCCTATTCATGACAACCAATACTTATAACCTAGGATAAGATCAAAAGATTAAGTATTGAAATTATCCACTTATCGAATGACTTTGTTGTTACCCTTTGAACCCATGGTATACTTGTAGTATAGTTAGGTGGGGGTTACCATCATTAGTGAAATTAATTACGAAATTTCAACCACATCCTACTAGTTGTTGGAAGCATTAATTCCCTTGTGAGCACTTTAGTAAGCAAATCAGTCAAATTCTCCATTGACTTTACATAGTCATGTCTTATGTTCATACGTCTAGACTTACTATTATACATTTCATTTTATGTTCTAGCTAAATTGGCTTGATTATAGAAGAATTGCTCATACATATAGAAGAATTGTTCATCTCTCCCAATGGGATCTCATATATTAAATCTCTAAGTGATTCAACCTCTTTTTCAGTTTCAGTCAATGTGATACTTTTAGATTCCATATTTGAGTGTGTAATATACATTTGTTTCTTGGGTTTCCAAGAAACAACACCTCATCCAAGAGTAAACACAAAATCTAAGGTGGAATTATTTTCATCTACCCTAGATATCCAACTAGTATTGACAAGTCCTTCTAGAATTGTCGTAAATTTAGAATATTGAAGACCTAGATCCTTGTTCTTCATCAAATAAACAAGAACCCTCTCGATAGTCTTCCAATGTTCTTCACTTGTATTGATAGTAAATCTACTGAGCTTACTAATTGAAAATTTTATGTCGAGTAGAACAAAACATTCCGATTGTTCCATATAAACTTCCTCATCAAGATCTCCATTTAAAAATGTTGTCTTAATATCCATTTGATACATATGCAAATCATAAATAGAAGGTAAAGCAAATAAAATCATAACTGATGTTATTCATCCAATTGGTGTGTACATTTCAAAATAATACATTCCTTCCTTTTGTCAATACCATTTGGCCACTGACCTAGTTTTAAAGGTATTAAGATTACTGTATGTATTGTACTTCCTTCTAAATACTCATTTACAACATATAGGTTTTGATTCGGTGGTAAATTGACTAATTTTCAAGTATTGTTTAATATTATTGAATCAATTTTAACATTTATAGCATCTTTCCAAAAGGTAATATCTCTAGATGATATTATTTCTCGATAAGTTTTAGGATTGGTTTCCACTTAAAGAACATATGGAGTAGTCTTGTGATGCTCTTCTCATTTCTTTCAACCAAATAGAAGAAAATAAGTTGAGAATCAAATTCATCTGNAGCTTTTTTTTTTTTTTTTTTGTGCTTCTACGAAGTTCACTTATTTCAACATCCTTGAAAGGTGTTTGTACTTGTGATTTTGCAGAAGTAAAAATCTCCACTTGAATTATAATTTGAAATATAACAAGTTCTCAAAGACTACGTCTCGAGATTCAATTATGGCATTGGTTTTCAAGTTTAATAAACTATATACCTTGTTGTTTTGAGCATATCCTACAAAAGCAGTTGATCTCTTTAGGATATGAGTTAGTCGTTTTAGAATCCGTATTGTTGCAACAAGTAAGACATTCCCTCACTTTGAAATAACCAATGTCTGGTTTTCTACATTCACACAATTCATAGGAAGAAAACTTAAAGGAATCCTATAAGCTTTGTGACACGCACTTAAAAATGTTTCACCCTATAAATTAAATGGCAACTTAGCACTTAATAACATATCATTTATCATCTCAACTAGTGACATATTATTTCACAAAAAAAATAAAATCTAGTAAATAAGTATTCACCTTCTCTGTGACTTTTAATAATTTTAATCTTTATTTTTAATTGATTTTCTACTTTTACTTTGTATATCTTAAAAATATTTAAGGTTTCATCATTATGATTCATCAAGTATATGTAACAAGATCTAGAATGATCATATATGAATGTTATGAAATATTTAATACCTACTTTAGTTAATATTCCATTTAATTCACATATATCAAAATGAACTAAGTCTAATAAATTAGAGGTCCTTTCAAAATTATGAAAATGATTCTTAATTATTTTAAACTTAACATATAATTCACATTTATTATGTTCTATGTTTTCACATAAAATTATTTCGATTTCACATTCTTTTTGAAATACAATAATCAATATGTCCTAACGTATCATGCCATAAAAAAACAGACTCAACAACATAATTCAAATTTGTTGATTTATTAATATCTAACAGTACAAAGTTTGGTCATTCTATCACTAGAATAGACTTTGCCAATAAATACATCATTTCAGGATAGTACAAGTTTGCCCAAATCATATGTGGACTTAATTCCCGATTTTTCTAACAATCTCAATTTCAAGATTTCTATTCATATCTGATACATGTAAAATATTTATCAATGCAATCTTATTGCCAGATGTACATTGTAAGTATAAGCTTCATTTGTAAACAACCTTGTATTGAAATTCATTACCCATTTGAATATGTTCATTATCAACCTTTTGATAAGTTTTGAAGAGATATCTATCATAGCAAATATGTATGGTAGCACAAGTATTATACCACTACCATTGAACTTTTCCTTTGACTGTATCGACAATGCTCACATAGCAACAATTTTGTCAATGAAGTTCACTTTGCCTTCTTGTTTTTGATTGTTTGTGATGCTACACTCCCAAGCATAATGTCCGGGTATGCCACACACATAACAAGAGATCTTAAATTTTTCTAGTTTTTGTTATCTTTGTTGTCTTTATTGGAGTTTGAGAATTTCCTCTTCTTAGAATTCTTATTGGATTTGTTGGCTTGATCCATGGCATAGGCTTTGGAAAAGTTCTCGTGAGATTATTTATTCTCATCTTATGCCCTTAACTCTTTTTTAATACGAAGGTGTTTTTGAATTCCTTTCATGAATATAGCAATTTTGCAATGATTGCACCAACTTAGAAGGTTTTGAGAAGATCAATCGTCTTAGCTTTCATCTTGTTGACAATGACTTACAATTCATGTACTTATCCTAACAATGACAAATTATCCAAAAAGTTGAATCAAAATATTTAGAAATCAAGAACTCTTTAGTACCTTTCTCATCGGCCTTGTATTTGTTTTTCAATGATTCTCATATCTCCCTTGTCGAGGTAATGTTTGTGTAGAGATCTAAAGGCGATTAGAGAAAGCATTCAGAATGACACCTCTGTGTATCAACTCATTTTCTTATCTCTTCTTCCTTTCTACCCTTATTGCATCGGTATCGTTTAGAGTTAGTTTCGGCAATGGTGGGAAGTTTGGATCCAAAATATAGAAAATCTTCAATGTTGTAAGAAGAAACTTCAACTTATACTTTCATCTGATACAATTAGTCCCGTCGAATATGTTGAGCCTCACAAGGTCTTGATGTATCATCTTGATAGTAGCCATGGTTGTCTTGTTCTTCATGTCAAGATATTGTTTGAGATTGTTGTACAAAGATGAGGAACAAGACAAAAAGAACAACCACCTAAAATCCACCAAAAGAAAGGTTAGAACATGATATAGGATTATTATCCTCAAATAATATTTGTTGCCATCGGGATGAGTGCTTAAAGGCTTTAATGGCTAATAGTTTTAAAGGCTTTAATGGCTAATAGTTTGTAGGAGTAAACAAACTTTGAATCCAAATTCAAATCAAACATTATGAAACTTGAATTATAACTTAAAAAACACTTTAAGAAATCGGGATTTTGATATTTGATTTGGATATAAGTATTTATATTCACGAATGGGTGTCAAAACTATCAAAACGTCATCAAGAATTCAAATGCAACGGTCACGACTTTTGAATTGGGCGATCGCCTAGTACAAATTCTTGAGATAGCCTAGTATAGCCTTTCGACTACGGTATACCGTTAATGAGGTTGTACAATCGACTAGCCTAATTTTCTGTCCATCTCCAATTTTTTCCTTGGAATGTTTTCACACTTACGTGATGATTTCACATTAAAATTTGATCACTCCAAATCACTTTTCATTATATGTTTGAATAATATTACAACAAAGCCCAGCATGCACCAAAAATAAAAGTTTAGAGACTTCAATTTCAAAATAATAATAATAATACGATAAAAAGATTACAAGCTCCTTTTAGTTGTGAAATTGAGCTCAAGATTCCATGACCAAATCAATTCAAATATGTTGTTAAAAAGGAGAAAAAGAAAAATTAAAACTGCTGTTTACTATACCACAACAAATGGGACTTCTATTTTAAATTTTTAAACTTGAATGTTGCATATCTAAACGTGTTCCATAAAAAGAACAAGAAACTATGCCAAAGCTATCTTGTGAAAGGGCATATACGATCGGAAGTGGGAATTGTGTGATGCTTTGAATGCCACAAACAAAATCATTTTAGCTATGGGCCAACCTCGTTCTCAAAAATAGGAATTTAAGACTTTTAAAAAGTTAAAAGTTGATTTTGAATTTAAGAAATTATTTTTAAATTTGTTTCGATAATTTTTGAAGAATGTTTTGTCTAACTAGAAGAGTTTATAAGGGGATAATTTTAAAGTAAATTTCTTAGAAAACTCTTCTAGAAGCAAAAATAGAATCTTGCCAAATGCCCTTCCTTCCTCTAGTTATAGATTAGAAAACACCCCTAACAACCTACACACAGAAAAGGAAAAGATTTTTAATTTTCGTAGGAAATTTCAAATGTTGGTGGACATATTATCATAGAAAATAAAGAAAGTACAATGGTAACTTTTCTATTCACATAGATATATGAAATAATTCAACAAACATGTGGGCAATGCTATGGATCCTTCTGGAACAATTTGAGACATACACTAGAACCTTTCACAAGCAATAAAAAATTTGGATTCCAAAAGGAACAAGTGTAGACCTTTTTACTTATATTATATATATATAAAAAAAATAGAAGAATTGTACCACCACGTTTATGAATGTTGTTGGTCGTGGGATGAGATTCTTTTGCTTTACCCAGGAAGAAATGATATTTTTGATTGTAGAACTATTTCTTGTTGGTACAAATCACATCTTTTTATGTGAACCATTAACAAATGGTCATTGTCAAATATATCTGTGAGCTCTCGTTCAAAAAGATTCTTTAAAATTAATTTTCAATTACATATTTTTTAATAAAATGATTTGAATAAATAATTTTTCTTACTTTTTAATCTCACATTATTCAAAAAATTATTTTTCATAAATTATATTTTTGTGAAAATACAAATCTTAATAATTGACCATTTTCTACCAATATTAAAAATAATGAAAATGAAACTACCAAAAATGCTTCTAATAATCAGTGGTAATATGAAAAGTCTTTTTTCCTTATTCATGTCAGATTTGACATGAGACATTTAACAATTTTTCATAATCCAATTACTCATTTTCTCTCTTTTTAATTTCTTTTAGGCAAAAATATGCAGCTTTTCTGTTGTTCGAGATAGTTCCCAAGTATCTAGCTCACTTTCAAATTGTCAACAAAACTTATGTCTCATGTGAACTTGTACACAATGTTAAGTCCTTCAAGATAGTTCGTATATTTGTGACATTTATAGTCTAGCACATTTCCGAACTCTTGAGAAAAAATTTATCTTATGAGAACTTTTGGACAATATCATCTCTTTCAAGACTCGTTTATCCTTGACAATTACAATTGTTTAGCGCACACCCAAAATGCCGTGAAAACGTGTGTCTTACCTAAGATATGGTAAACTTGGCATTTAACATATCAAAGTGACCATTTTTGGTAATTTTCCAAAAAAGCAACCATATTTGTTTTTCTCCTAAAAACAGGCCTGATGCAGAACCCTGTTTTTGTTTGTGTTGTACAAAGTTTTGAATTCTTTTAAGAAATTTCTTAAACATATTGTGGAACGAAACAGTGAAGTTTCGTGTTAGTTAATGAACTTTACTTTGTTTTAAAGTTGCATAGAAATTTGTTTATGTTTAAGTTTGGTTGCTCAATTAACATCCTTTTATGATTTGTAGACCATCCAATGTGAAAGATGCCAATTTTATATGATATTTCTAAGGAGGTCGACGTAGAATGACATGTATAGAAGCGTTAGAAAATGAGTTACGAATAATTTTCCTGTTCTTGTAGTTTCTCTTATGAATACTAGAAGGCTAGGCATCAAGCATTTGTTGATTGTTTAATAGTATCGAGAATTAAGTCACATAATTGAAAATAATCAGCTTTTCATGTCATTAAATCTCATCTTTCAAAAGAAGTGAATGCAATAGAATCACATTTTATAATGAAATATTTAAATACCACCTAAGATAATAATTGAAAAACTTTCATAAGAAAAACCTTAATTCAGAGGGAAAAAAAAACATATATTATCATATAATAATAAAATCCTAAAACTATCTAAATATTTGATTATTTTCATATGTGGGATGCCCCATTCTCCCATGTGTGGAGAAAATTCATTCACGAATTTTAAGGAGATTTAGATCCCCTTTGTTAAGCCAACAATAATTATTATTCGATCTGCATCAAATGTAGTGCCTAACGGCTTTGACATTTCCTTGGCAACATGCTCATAGGAGCAATCAGTCTCTGATACCAGCTAATGTAAAATAGTCATCAACCCTCATTCATTATTTTAGAAATACTACAAATTCAGAAACGTAATTGAGAATATTCAATTTTTCATTTTGTTAATTATTTTCCAAAATACCTTAATGATCTTATCTATATAATACAATATAATCATATTCTTTATGAAAATTTCAAAATACCATCTAATATTGTTGTTGATTTTATATCCCACGAATGTATGAATAGTAACAAGTAATAGAGTGGACTTTAAAATTTGGATATCGTTCCCATGAGATTACTATCTAATCGTTGGTTAAATTATTTCTAACTTCAATTTGATTAAAGACAAATAGAAAGTGTTTATTTTCTTTTTGTGATTTTCTATTTTAAATGTATAAAATAATAGAATATATTTATTTTTATATTAGTTTAAGTGTTATGATTCATGAGTTCACCATAACTATCCCATTAATCTCAATTACCAAATTCTGTAACAATTGATTATGTTTACCCTGTCAAATTCTTCAAATGTATTCAATTTACATCTCTCAAGTTCAAATTGATTCTATTTAATTAAGTCAATTTCATATATCTACGTGAATCAAAATACATCTTAGTTAAACACATTAAATCTTTAAAAACTCATGTAACGACTGCAGTAACTAGAAAACGTATCTCTACACTTTTTTACTAGTCCTGGACTTTTACTATGTGATCTAAACAAATAATCTGTTCTACATAATTATCGTTTACGAAATTAATGAATTAGTGGCCTATTAATCCAAGCATAATAGAAGTAAAAATAATTCACAAACTCAATTGGAGATCTACATTTTTTAATTAAAATTAAAGTTCAAAACTAAGTTACAATCATTCATCCTAACTAAATAATTAATTACACATCATGATAGAATAATAAAATAAGAAAGAATTAAAGTACATCACCGGGTTTTAAGGAAAAGGGGGGAAAAATATAAAGATCTTACACCAAAATTATGCGCTCTTCTTGTAAAATCTTGAAACCTTAGCATCTTGATTACTTCCTCCTTTTAGCTTGAATAATATATGTACAATGAATCCTCTGAGTCTTGGCTTGAATATATGTGTATAATGAAACTCTACAATTCCTAGCTTGAATATTTGTGTCTAATGAAATCCTACAAGTCCCCTTTAATTGTTGGACTGTGAGATGTATTTATAAAACAAGATTAGGCAAAATTCTTATTCAAATTGAATTCCATCAAAGAGTTTGAGAAGAAAAATGAAATAAATCCCTTTCTCCAATTGAATTCATTTTCTTGTGACTTTAGTCCTTCATCTTCTAATATTGTAATTAAGTTATCCTCATTTTAAAATCATCAATAATTTACATGATTCAAGTTCCAGAGTTTTTCATTTAGTCCCAAACTTTTCAAATGTCGAATTTAACTCTTGAAACATATAATTTTTGGGAAAATTGCAGCGAAGGTCCCAAATCTTTCATTTTACTGCAGATTATACCCTAACATTTCATTTTCATTACTGCAATTCTAAACCTTTATATCTAACTGCAGCCATGGTCCAAATCACCGATTCCGTTCATGATACCGTTAGTCAACAGTGAAATTGCAATTTTAACTTAAATGGACAAGTTAAATAAGGGACAAAATAGTATATTTACAATTTCCATAATAAAATAATTAGAATAATTAAATAAAAAAACTGGCTTGTACTGTTCATCTTCGTCAACATTCCCACCCCTACCCCCCTTCCCTCAACACCTCAACCCAACCAAAATCAAAATCTCAATCCCCATCATCATCGCCACAGCCACCGCATACCACCATCACCGTCAAAATCCCCTACCCACGGCCACTGCATAAAACTAAGTAAGATGTATCCCCTGCCTTCTTTTCCTCAATAGCCGCAAACACAAATTTGTACAAATCTGCTGGTGAAATTGCAATCGAACTCACTTGGGATTTTTGCTGCTTAGAAGCATTAGCATTTAATGCTTTGTTACCAGGTCCAAGAATTTGAGATTGTACAATTGATGTTTCAACTTGAGCACTAGATGCTGCAGCCATCTTTTTTTATTTCAAAGCTCACACTTCCATTAGAACTTGACGTTGATAGTGTAAATATGTTCGAAGATTCATTATTAGTGCCACGAGCAAGTTCCTGCTAGACTCCAGATGTATCTATTCCACCGGATTCATCAACAACTATTGGGGCTATTTAAATTAGAAACACCAAATGGTGGAGATTGGGGAAGATGAACAATACTTTTGTTTTTTTATGTAATAATTATTATTATTTTATTATGGAAATTGTAAATATACTATTTTGTCCCTCATTTAATTTGTTCATTTGAGTCAAAATTGCAATTTAACTGTTAACTAATGGTATCATGGACGGAATTAGTGATTTAGACCACGGTGGCAGTTAAATATAAAGATTTGGGAATGCAGCCGTAAAAATGAAAGGTTTGAGACCTCCGCTGCAATTTTTCCTAATTTTTTTTTTACTAAATGTTCCATTAATACTTCTAATTGATCTCTTAAAATCGAGTTAATCTTCAATTGCTTCAAATCAACTACAATAATGCTCCAAATGATATCTTTTCATATAAATTGTATCTAAGTTGGAACTTTTCTACAATTAACATAATTTACACAAATTAAGTAAATCTTCTCTCAATTTATATATAAATATATAAGAATAGATGGCCTAATAAGCGCATAAAATGCACTTATCAAATATCCCCAAATTAAACTCTTGTTCTTCTCGAGTAAAACTATTTACTAAATATACCAACAAACAAACAAAAAAAAAGTATTAGATAACTTTGCCAAATTCACATAAAGTATTGAAATCGTTTGATACTTCACAAAAAATTCATAAGTAATGCAACTAAAAATAATTCTTTACTTTTTCAATGCTTGATCGATATGTGTGTGCATAATCAATCAATATCACGAATTTCAAAATTAGTTATTTTCCCACCCTTAATATTCAAATATTTCATTACTCTCTCGGGAATGCATATCCTCAGACTTGTTTTTCAATCACATACCATGGGGTATATTCAAGGATTGATTACACAACTCTCTTTTTCTTTTCCGCTCAATTTTGATTAGATTTTACTAGCGAAAGTCGCTAACTTAAAACGTGATGATCCACCTTAAGTTTGAATGTTTCAACCTCCAAACATCAACTAGAATAATAACGCTCACCAAAAGTCTAAATTCCAAATTAAATATCCAATTATTTTTCGAATAGAAACAATGCTTATAATTATTTTGCTACTGCCTCAATACACTTTTGGGTTTTTTCTTTTCTTTGTTTTTCATTGTGTCAATTTTTGGGATCTTTTATGAGATTTTCGAAGCTAGTTTTCACACTACATTACAAGTAGCCTTCTTTTTTATTTATCGTTTCCTAAACATCGGTGATGAATAGGACTAGATTATTCAAGACTAGTTTCACACAACAATGTAGCTAACTTTTTTCTACGTGTCCAGCTAGTGCAATGCCTTTTATTTTTTGGGATAAGTAATTGAAATCAAGCCCCTAGTAGATGATTACTTCCTAATCTCTACTTATTAGCAAAAAACATTTCACACAAATATTACACATACACGGAATCAACACATATCTAAATAACTTCCAATAACGGATCAACCATCCCAAACTTATTCTTTCAATATGTTTGTGATATAAATTATGATCTTGATTTATAAAGACCTCAGCTCATTCTACCTATTTTACCAATGTAACCAATTCAAAAATACATAATAATTATCATGAACTATTGTGCTCAACATAGTACGATCTCACATAAACAAGTATCGAATTAGCAAAAAAATCATATCACCTAATCACAATTATGAAATATAAACAATTTCAAATAATTTTAATTAGTCGGCAAGGCTATCCAACTCACAAAAATACACATAAAATAAGAATATATATTCTTATTTTTCTTCTATCTTCCTTCAATATTATTTCCTTGCTCGTTTTATAAAATATTTCCATTATACCCAAAAAGGAACAAGGAAAATAATTATAAATATATTCACATGCGATGTGATGCTAATTTAATTAGGAATGATGATTGTAAACTAGTTTTGACATTAAAAAAAATAAGAATAAAATAAAAAAAGAATACAATTTTTTTTTATATATATAAAGAAAGGAGGATGAGGAGGAAAGAAAGAAAGAAAAAAAATTGAGAGAAAAAAAGGATAAAAAAAAAAGAAAGATTTTTTTTATATTTAATTTTTTTATCAAGAAAAAAAAATTTAGATTTTTTTATTAAGAAAAGAAAAAGAATTTTTTTTTTGAAAACGTTGCAACCTGCGGTCACAAAAAAATTATGTTTGTCACAGTCAACCGCATTTAGCTTCTTTTTTTTCCCCTAAAAATAACAAAATGTTTTTAGCTAAAAAATAATTAAATGTGCATCTATACTAAGTCCTTGTTTTGTGGGATTAAAATCAGATTTTTAGTAGATTTTGATAAAGGTTGATAAAATGTGGATTCGATAAAGTCTGTGATTCAAATTAATTGTAGATTTTAACTTAGCTTAAAGTCTAGACTAAATCTCTACCAAAAAAAAGCTAAATGCAGCCGTATTTTTTATATGTCATGCAATAATTAAAAGTTAAAGAGTTCAGGGTTAGAAAAATGGGCTACTTCCCGTTAAGTTTTTGATTTATAATCTCAAACTCGACTTTTGAATATGTGCTTCATGGCACTTTGAATGATGCTTTGGAGGTCTTGTTTAACTTGTTTGGATTATCTTTGCACTACAATATACACATCTTTCAAAATATTACTTTTCCGATTTGAATATGGTATAGCTTGCTTAAATTACCTATTTTGGACTCAACTAAGAATAATTCAATTTTCTCATCGAATTTAATCACAAAATCAATGAATTTGAAGGTTTGTATTTTAATCCCATCTTCTTTAAATGCGACTAATTCGTTTGGCACCTTCATAATTAATTCCTCGATTTCTACATGTTCTTCTTTTTAGTTATTTTTTCATCGGGTTTAATGATGAAGATATCTTTCATAAGCATGTTACTTGGCTCATCCAAAAGTATTTGATCTTTAATCATTTTATATTTTTCCATGATGATATCTCCTAAAATAAATCACCACCATCATCTTCTTCTTCTTCTTCTTCTTCTTATGGATTATAAAAAATAGTTTTCCTCACTTCCTCTGTAGTTGCCAATAACAAGCAATTTATAGTATAACGCAGTGCACCACATTATTTACAAATCGATCTAATTTCCTCATAAACAATAGATTTAATATTTAATCCATCTAGTAAAGTTCTGTTCCCTGCCAATAAAATAAAGAAAAAAAGCAGACAAATTGAAAAAGAAAAAGAAAAGAAAAATTCAAAACAAAAGTAGGAATTAATTCAAAACAATATTAAATAAAAACAGTCTACGACAACGACGCAATTAATATTTATGTTTACCCAGTCAAATTCTTCTAACATATTCAATAGTCGAAAAATAAATAAGTGACATCTGTTTTACGACACGAATATGAAAATCGTTATAAGTTCATTAAATGCGTTCTTCATCAACGCCATAAAAGTAACATTTGTTTTACGGCTTTTTACTCATGCTGTAAAAAAAGAGCATTAACGGCGTTCTTCACATACATCGAAAAAGTAACATCTCTTTTACGAATTAACGATATTTAATGCATGCCACAAAAAGGGTAAGTATTCATAACATTACTTTACATGGCATCCTGCTGTATCACGTAAAGATTTTTTTGGGCATGAAGAATAAGCAAATTATGTTGTAGTGTGCACATGATATATGCCTATGATATGCATAGATTTAAAATAAAATTTTCAAACTTCTTTTGTGAGCTCACTTATGTATATTGCATATAGATTCATTGGAACTAATACTCATATAATGTATTTTACTATTGAATCTGTGGTTGTTCCACATGAATAGAATTGCACAAGTATATCTGAACTAATGCCATCCAAGTACTAATACACCACAAAGACCCTTCATCTCTTACTTTAAACAATGCTGATAATATAAAAATTAAGTATCATCCTTTGTCAAGTTGTCCAATTGGTAAGTATTAACATTCGACTTAAGTTCTTAAAGGGTGGATTATAAGTTAAAATTGTTGGGATGTATAATAAAGGGAAAATTGCAGTCGTGGTCATAAAACTATTCAATTTTTGCAAACTTTATCTCATCCTTCAGTTTGTGCCACCATAGGTTTCAAACCTTTGAGAAATTCGCAAATGTAATCCAAAATGACGGAAAACGTTAGTTCTACCGTCAGTTGACCTAAAAATGGAAAAAGGAAAATTTTGACCAATTTAAACAGGAGCATTTTCGTCCAATCCTACTTAGCCCTTCTAAAAATCATTTGGTAAATTATAATCTCACTTCCTCTCCATTCTCATTTACGGTACGAACCCCAACATTCATCTTCTAGAGTGTCGAATGAAAATAGCTAACAATCTAATGAAATTCCAGAAGATTTAGCATGGCACATACGTGGCCGTCTTCCTGAACCAGTATACGATAAGTTTTAAAAAAAATTTCAAATTTCTAGTTGTAGACATGTTTCCCTCACAGTGGGTTGTGAAGTGTGATCAGAAAGTGCATATTTCCATAATTTTAAGCATGTTATTAAGTTGGAATCAAAAAATTTGTAATATTTATTCGCGCTGTTTTTGCTTTCATTTCGTTCAACTATGGTTTGGTGTTGATAGCGGTTTGTTATTATGATTTTTTTTTATCAAAGGAAAAATTCAAGTTATTTTACCATAAACCTACATTACAGCGGCTTATTTCTCACAAATATAAGAAATTTTGTATACGAGTATGGGAAGATAGCCTATCTAGACTACTTGCGCCCTGATTGGTTTAATAGATGTTTCCTGAACAATGCTATGAGGATGTTAGGCTATTTTGAGAAAATGAGGTATGTGTATAAGATTGAAAAAGAAGAGATTGGGTGAGGCATCGATCTGGTTGGTGAAAGATGCAGACTTTATGATTGTATTTAGGTTGTTTGATGAGAATAGGTTTGCTGAAATGTGGTGTGCGCTCATAGTTGAAGTGTTGGAATTGTCATGCGACGATAAAGTAGGGCATGATATTTCAGTGGTTGATGTTGACACTAGTGAGGTGTTGGAGAAGGTGAAAGAAAAAGGGAAACTAGATGCTGACAAATAGTTTGAGCATAATATATGCTATACAGTGGAGGTTTATGATGATTTTCTCGAGGGTGATGACTTGTATGTTGTAGATAGGGCTGAGAGTGATGGTACAAATGATGAAATAGAAGTTGATGCAAGGAATTATGTTGATATTCCTGTCGTTAGAGTAAGTGACTTACATGCAGATGAAGATCATGTACTTGTAGATCACAATGAAGAGGCACATGATGCAGATCACAATGAGTCACTTGATTCACCTCAAAATGAGTCACTTGTAGTAGTACAACATGAAGTACCTGCTCCAGTACAACATGATGTACTTGCTGCTGCATCACCTATTGATGAAGCCCTTGCTGCTTCACCCCATGTTGATACACCATCTGTAGATGTACCCCCTTGTTATGCATGTGAATTGAGTGACTTACATGCGAAGATCATATACCTATAGGTGATGATAATATAGATGATTAACCTATAGGTGAAGAACCTGTAGTGGACCTACATGACTTTAATAAGTCATCTACTACACCCCATGCAGATGCACCACTTGATGCATCCCTTGTTGATGAAAATGTGGACCGTACTGACACTAGAGAAAGAAATAGGGAATTCGAATTTGAGGAAAGCCTAGCAGAGAAGTTCATTGATCCAGATTATGAGCAGGATGAAGATGTGCACGTAGATTATCATGATGAAGATACATTCTTTGGGTTGTCTGAGGGTTTTGATATTGGTGATGGAAATCTGAGGGCAAAACATGAGAGTGCAACAGGGAATGTAGATGATGATGGAACAGACTATAATGAGTCAAATGATCTTAGAAGTATTGCAAGTGATACTGAAGAAGTTAGTGGCTCTTTAAGAGCCAGGAACTTGCCTTGGTTAAATCATGCTACAGACATGCAAGATCCAAAATTCCAAATAGGTACGAAGAATAAATTTTTAGATTTTGTTTTATGTTCATATCATTTAAAACTAAACTGCTTGAATCTAAATAGGGCAGAGCCTTGGTTTAATCGTGCATGCATGAAGTTTGACAATATAAAGATATTGAGGATTGCAGTTGTACATTATTCAATTAAAAATGCAAGGCACGTCAGAAATGTAAAGAATGAAGGAATAAGACTGCAAGTCAAATGTCAAGATAACTGTCCATGAATTTTGTATGCCTACCGACAACCAGACAAAACTTTTAGGAATAACACATCTAGAGATGAATATACATGCACAATGGTGTGCCAGAATAGAAGAGTGCATGCTGGTTACTTGGCAAAAAAGTATATAAGAAAGTTCAGATCTGATCTAAAAATGTCTATGAATGGTTTTATATGTTAAGAAGGATTGCATGTATGATATCTCTAAGCATCAATTTATAGGACAAGTGTTAAATGTGTAGAAGTTGTGAACGAAATTATGGCTGAACATGATAAGATCATATTGGACTATGGTGAGGAGTTGAAAAGAACTAATCCTCGTATTACAGTGAAAATTGAAAGGCAAGGTCATACATTCAAAAGAATGTTTAAAGTCTTGCAAAGAAGGTTTTAGAGTTGGGTGTAGGAATGTGATTGGTTAGGATGGATGTTTCCTAAAAAGTGCACAAAGTGGGCACTTATTGGCTTTAGTAGGTATTGATGTTGATAATTGCATGTTTCCTGTAGTTTAGGCGGTGGTACATGCGGAGAACAAAACAAATTGGGAATGGTTCTTAGAACTTTTAACAGTTGAATTGGAATGTATAATTTTAGGATTTGGACCTTTATTTCTAACAAACATAAGGGCTTGGTAGACTTCATAAATTTGTTGTGTGAGGGTGCTGAGCAAAGGTGTTGTGCAAGACATTCATACATCATTTTCACCTTAGTGCATAAGGGGCTGACTCTGAGGAATATATTTTGGGCTAGAGCAAGGGCAACAACAATGCCAAAGTGGAGAAGTGCAATGAATGAAATGAAAGATATTAATTAAGCAACATTTAAATGCGACATCCTACTAAATAACTTGTTTGAGGTATTCAACTCTTCCATATTGATTGTAAAAGAAAAGCATATTATCTCAATACTTGAAAATATAAGATATCAACAAATGCTGAGGAATAATGCCAAAAGAGAAGCTACACAAAGGTGGGATCATGCTTTTGGTCCTTATGAGTATTGTTGAGAAAGCAAAGACAGATGCAAGGTTCTTGAAAGCTGACTATGCTGGAAGTGAAAAGTTTGAGGTGAGCAATAGGGATGGAATGAGATGGAGTGTGGACCCGATGAGGCGTGAACGTGCATATAGGAAATGGCAACTTACTGGAATACGTTGTGCACATGCAATGTCTGGTATGCTATCGAGAAACATTGACATATATGAGTATATAGATGTATGCTACAACAAAGAAGCTTAACTAAGGTCCTATAGCCCAGTCATCCAATCAATATCAGGTCTTGGGTTGTGGCCAGAGTCTAGAAAGTTGAGAAAAATGTCGTAAGTAGAGTCACCTACGGCACCTCAGGTCCAAAGTTGTGGCCAGAGCCGAGGAAGTTGAGAAAAATGTGGCAAGTAGAGTTACCTACAGGCACCAAAATGGCAAGGACTTGAATGAAGATGACATGTAAAAGATGTGGTGGGACATGCCATAACAAAAGAACATGTTCTGAAGCAAATTCACAACAGAAAACACAACAAGATACATAGCCAACTCAATCACAAGGCAAAGGGAAGATAAATGCCTCTACACAGCAGGATACAATGCTAACTTCATCACAAGGCAAGAGCAAGAGAAAGATTTCTACTCCCACCGAGCCACAAGCAAAGAAGAAGAAAAATGGACAAAAAATAACATAGCTTTTTGTATGATGATCATTTTGAACGAACTTTTTGTATGATGCAATTTTTTGTGTGATTACCTTTGGTAGAATGAAATTAGAATTGTTTTTGTATGATGAACATACAAAGTATGATGTAAAATGTGAATATTCCAATGAAAAAATTGTTCTTTGTATCTTTAATTAGTGGCTGTTGCTGGATCATTGTGTTCTGGGTGCTTCGGAAGTGAAACATGTTTGGAATTGGCACCTAAATAAGTCAAATAGACATTCTGACTCAATTAAAGAATTGAGACATAAGCTTCAACTCCTTCAAAAGTTTGGGACATATTATGTAACTCATTCAAAAGGTTTGGAACTTTCTATGCTTTCAAAAGCAAATGTTCGGGACCTACGTTGCGACATAGTAAAAGGTATGGGCCTCTATGTATGACTAATTGAAAACGTTTGAGACCTGTAATGCACCATCTACAATAGGTTTTCAAACATATATTTTTCGTCTTTTTGAAGCATTTGCTCACAAAGGGAGGGGAGAAACTGCGAGAAATGAAAATTAGGGCAATGCTGTTGAATGATAACATGTCTTATTTAATGAAAAATAAGTTACAAGACCATGGACGACACTCGATTTCTAACGCATAAACCCACGTTCCAAAACACAAACACATCTGAACTCAAAAACCTAACACGGATCTATGCACAGATTCATTTCACAAAAACTCCACATACAAATCATAATATCCAAGTATTCCATGAATCACGACTTCTTGCACGTCGGGCGTTTAGTTCAGCTTCCATATTTCTTCTAACAAGTAGAAATTTAGGGATTATCTCCCTTGATATGTTGTACATTGGATGGTCGTACCAGTGAAAGACATCCATCGACATCCAACGCCGTGGGCAAGTGAGAAATTTTCTTCTTGAGTTTAAGTTCGTCCATGAGGTTTTCATTTGCACAGGGTCACTACATCTACATACATTGTTCTCCATATTCATGCTGAAATAATCTAAGATAAATGAAAGAGAGCAAAGAATATATATAAGACTTAGAAAATGATGGAAATGAACAGTGATTAGTATAGCGAATAAAGGGGAAATAGATTTGGACGAAAATTTCTCTGTTTAAATTGGTCAAAATTTGCATTTTTTCCATTTTTGAGATCAATCAACAATGGAACTAACGTTTTCTATCATTTTGGACTGCATCTGCTAATTTCTTAAAAGTTTGGGACCTATAGGTGCACAAACTGAAGGTTGAGATAAAGTCTACAAAAAATGAAAAGATTTGGGACCGTGATTGCAAATTTCCCATAAATAAATCCATTTTGTGGGCCAACAATTTTCAATTCAGCCTACCAATCATGGAATACGATATCTTACTTGAGCTTTTAGACATGTAGCATGACTTGTTTGAGTATTGTTAACACTAACACATGGAGTAACACAACTCTTATATGTTGGTTAATGTTTCTATTTAATTGTCGTGAAATTGTCTCTTAACATTTAAAGTGGAAAAGTGATGCATTTAGCGTACCATGTACCCATGTAGAAAGGAAAAATAAGTATCTACTTGGTTTAGCTAAAAATTAGATATTTAGTAAATTTTGATTAAAAAATAAATAAATAATAATAATAATAATAATAATAATAATAATAATTGATGAAATGTATAGTTTAAAAGGTGATAAAAGTTGTGAGTCCCATGAAAATTAATTTGAAGAACAATGAGTTTTCGAAAATGAGGTCCAAATAATGGCAAAATAATAAAAAACTCTTTAACTAGTAATGTTCGGATCTCAATAGTTTGGATCGAATATGTATTTTTCTTAAAATTTTCTAAATCTGATCTCAATAGTTCGAATCAAATCAGATGTTAACAATATCTACATAATACATGAACCAAAATTTTGTTTGAGTTAATTCAATAACAACGACATTATTAATTAGAGAAATCTATATAATTATGACAATTTTATTTATTTATTTATTTTTTTGGGATAACCATTTTAAAATTTGACAGCCATATTAATCTGAATATTGTTATCAACTATTTAAATAAAATGAACTACCATTAATAGATTTACTTTATCTACAAAACTCATATTGTTATTAGTATTTGTTAACTATAGTCTTATGATCATCTAAAAGTTTTTCGTCCATTAAAAATTAACCAATTTTAAATAATTTTTTACTTCTTTTTTCCTTATTAGGTAAATTTAATTTATTTTTCTTTATTAGGTAAAAGAACTTTAAGTAAAAACCAGTAAATTATTTGCTAATTTCTTTCATATTATAAATCGGGTTAAGAAGGTGTCTGATGATGAGTTTAATGGATTCCTTAATTAAATCTATAGTTTATTTCAAATAATAAGATTTCAACAATAATTTAATATGATTCCGTCCCTACATAAATCTTGTTCTATAAATTGAGTTACCCAGATTTTGGGTTACCTCATTTTGAAACGGATTGCATTTATAGCAGCGGTGGATCAACTTAATCTCAAACAAGGTTTTAATAATTCCAATTATAGAAAATTAAATTCCATGCTTATCAAATAAGCTGAGATTTCAATCCGAAAAGACAATTTTCTCCTTAACTCCTCATAGTTTGGTCAACAGGTACCATTTGGCCCTACGCTTTTTGGAGAATCTTGAAAAAGAAATCAATTAAAACCATCCAATTAAATTAGTTGAGAAAAATTCTCATTTGGTTTCGACTTATTACTTGAGTAGCAAGTTGATCTGATACTTTAAAAGGGAGCAAATAGATCTTCAGCATTTCATTATAGTTGAACATTAATACTTCGTTAAATTGTTATGTGATCACGATGAAAATTTGTTTTGGTCTGCATGTTATCCAGAATGGACTAAATCGAATAATGTTCAACTCTAAAAATTAGGAGTCAGTTAGGTTTTTAAGCAAAAATTTGAAAATTTAAAATCCGTCAAAATAGCTAGAGAAAATTTAAAATCAATAAAAAAAACTTGAGAAATAGCCTATTAAGCTCTAAAACTAATTGATTTGCAAATGAAACCGATCGACATAGGGACCCGATCAACATAGGGACAAAATTGTACTAGTTCAACTCTTTGTGAAGTAAAACCTAACTTCATAAAACAAAGCACATATACTAAAGAGGTTTTCTGATTGTGAAACTAAAGATTAAAGTCTAGTTTCTATTAGGTCAATAGGTTGAGGACCAATCATGCAATTTTCCTTTATTGTTAAGAGTAACATTTGACTAAGCCATGTAATAATATTTGAACCCACTTATGCGACGACCCGAACAGCCGAACTTGTGAAAAAGTACATGCAAGAAAACAATGGAATAAAATAGAATCTTTCTGTTCCAAGAATCATAATGGCCCCACCTGTTTATTGACATTTTTGCCCCTCCTGTTCCTTTTATACCCCCACTGCACAGTGAAGAGATATATAAACCAGACACCCCTACCCAGCCCTCTTGTGCTTGATTGTAAGATCAATGAAACAATCAAATAATTTTGTTATTCTACAAAATTATATACAGAAAAAGATTTGACAAAAAAACCTTGAAAAGGGTGTTAGAAAAATGGGTGAGAAATTAAAGGAACTGAGTTTAGATGCGGGCTCAAATTTTATTCCGAAGATCATTTCAGATATTCTCACAGAAGTTTCAGTGATCGATGATTTTTCGCAGAAATTATCAAAGCTGGATTTTTATGTTAACGCGTTTGAAGAAGAATTGAAGAAGATTAATGCTTTCAAACGTGAGCTTCCAAATTGCATGCATCTGTTGAAGGACGGTTAGTACTTAATTTTTTTTCTTAAAAAAAGTTCTTATTTTTATGCACCAGTTTTTAGCTTTTTATATGAAGATTTGAATTTTTTGTACCCTTTTTTGTGTATTTTTGTGGGTTCTTGATTTTTTTGGGTATGATTTGATTTTTCTTTAGCAATTGAGAAATTAAAGGAGGAGGAATTGCAGTTAAAGGGTAAAGAAGTGTGGCCAGTGATGGAACAATTCATATCATTAAAGAGCGATTCTAACGAAATTGGAAGGGATAAAAGATCAGGAGATTTCAGTGATAAAAAAAATTGGATGAGTTCTGTTCAGCTATGGAGCACTCCAGTGCTGTATGAAAATAATTTTGATAGTAAAAATCAAGACTCTGGTTTACACCTCAGATCGGTAACATTCCCAACAATTTTTTATTTTTGAACACTTTTATGGGTTTTTTTTAATTGATTATTTATGTTTGAAATCTGATTTTCAATTATAGAGGTATGAAGAAGAGGGTGGCATTGGAAGTCAGTATCAGCAGCAGGTGTTTAATTTTGGCAACAGGGGAGGGGCATTTGTTCCTTTCAAGAAACCATCTGGTGGAGAAATGAAGGAAAACAATGGGAATGTATCAGTTCAAGATCTACCACTGTCAAGTCCTGTGGATGAAATGGGATCCTACGATTTGAGTATGAAAGGTAAATGTGGTAATGGTAGGGTACAGCAGCAGCAGCTGGCACCGCGAAAACAAAGGCGCTGTTGGTCCCCGGAACTGCACAAGAAATTTGTCAATGCACTCCATCAGCTTGGAGGAGCACAAGGTGAGGATCATAATCCCTTGATGCCCCTTAGAGTCTCCACCCCTCCTCCAGGCCTGACATATGTATTGTTTTTGTGGAGTAGGGTGGGGTCACTGGGGTGGGAGGGGTGTGAACATTGCTATCTCTAATGATATGAAGTGTCTGAATTTGTATTTATGAAATTTTCTTGGTGTAGAAGGGAAAAGATTGATAATTTACTGAAGTTGAGCCATGTAATCTTGGAAAAGAATAATGAATTTAAGGACATTAAAATTGGTTTCTTGTTTCTTTCGAGTCTAATTCCATTCTCTCTTAGTAATTTGAAGTTATCCTCTAAGAAAAATTTGATTTGTCATGTAGAATTTTGTTGAACAATGCCAATAGGACCAGAAATTAGTGACATTTGATTTCCTTGATAATCCTTTAATCTTCATATGGATTGTTTGCTAAGATTCATGGTCAGGTACTGGTCAGTAAAGAAGATAAAATCTTGTATGAACTGCATGACAAACATGCCCTTAGAGAATTTCTGGATAAAGCAGTTTTGTGTGACTAGAAGTTATATTATGTCTTGATACTTCTCTTTCTCTTTTATAGCTAGGATTTAATTTAATGTCACCAGTGTCTTTATTTTGTAGCAGCGACGCCAAAGCAGATTAGAGATCTCATGAAAGTGGATGGCCTCACCAATGATGAAGTGAAAAGCCATTTGCAGGTATACTATAAAACCAATTATATTTTCCTGTGGTTGAATCCTCTTAGTAATTTGATAAGCAGTATTGGACAAGACAAGATAGTAATAGATTTTAACTTCTTTTTTCTACTGTTGACTCTTCTTTGATACTTTCTACCGAACATGACTTTGTGAACGCATAGGAACATTATGACAAGAAGTTGTGTAATTTTCAGAAATACAGGCTTCACATACAAAAGCTTCCAAGTTCATCAGCTGGTGTATCGAGTAGCTCATGGTTTACACAAGAGCAGTATGGAGACTTGTCGAAGGCAATCATCACGCATTCTGGTTCCCCACAAGGCCCGTTAAACCATGGCGGGTCCACTAAAGGTGTCTGGGTTAATGATGGTGATAGCATGGAGGATGATGAGGATGAGAAGTCTGAGAGCCATAGCAAGAAAAGTCGACTTCAGCAGCCAGTCAAGGACCATGTATAGGCAACTACAACTGAAATTTTGCTGATAAAAACATAGGTGAATCAGTATCTACATACATACAAATAAAACAAATGTTATACAAAAAGGTGCTGAATTTTTTCTTATGTGTCTTGAGGCAGGTTTCTAAGTTATTTAGGTGATCAAACTTTTTGAATTTGAAGATGTTGTCTTTAATTTTTTTCTTTTAAGTTAATTTGAGCCCTTTTATAGTTTATAAATAGGGAGTTGTTTAACAATTTAAGTTGTTAGAAACCTTCAATGTTGTTTATTTGGTACCGCTGTTCAATGAACTCCTCTTGTTGTCAATCTCCAATAGTTTTGACATCTGTTCTTTATCTTTGCTAGCATATTTGATAGGGGATATTAAATAATTCTAGATAGTTTTAACGTAGAAAAAACCTAAAATTGTGTTTATTATTGTCAAGTCCTACCCTATCGAACAGTGTATACCATCAAATATGCATTGCATGTTTTTTGTGAAACTTGTTTACTCGAATATACAAGAATATATTCACATTTTATATATAATTCAAACAAAATTTACTTCAGTTCTTTCTTATCTGCATATAGAATTTTTGCTTAGTCGTACATCTTTTTCTTTATCCATTTGTTGGATACTTGTTTTCGAGAAAATTCTTTTCGATGTTCTCCCTTTTAAAAACTCAATTCTAGAAGAAGGATGAGACGATAGCGAGGAAGGCACAAGAACATTTATGTCTGTTTATAAACACCTTGCCACGCATACCCTTAGCTTCTTAGTGTTTACATTTGTGTTGTTTGATTGTAGTTAGATACAAGATAATGCATCTATATAAAGTTTCTAGCATAAAAATGTTATGGAAGTTCTTTTCAGAGCAAAAGCAGCATTTTGGTAATGCAAGGAATATTAATCTTGCACAGGTTAAGTACTTTAGTTCTTCAGTTTATGGAGGGAATATTTTGGATGTAGTGTTGAATATAATCAGGATTTTATATTCTTTTTATATTTGATACATAGTATTGAATCTGCAGTGAATTTTTTTTTTATACTCTTGGTATAGTTTAATGTTGTGCAGTTTACCTTATGTTTTGTTGTAAATTTGATTTGTACCTTGGCGAATATCAAATGTACCATATCAATTCGTAATATCCCTGTACAGTGTTATGAATTTTATAATTAAATAGATGGTTTTCAATAATTTTATTTTATATCTTTGGTCGAAATGAATTATTTAAATAATAGTATTTTATTGGTAATTTATTTTCTTCACGTTTTCTTTTTAAATATAGTCCAACAAACAATAAACTCCTTTGACTTTTGAAATATTTTAGGAATATAATTTGCTTCCCTTATATTTCAACATTTTAGAGTCGATGCTTGCTATTCTATTGATATGAAGTCCCTGTTCAGTTCAGTAAAATTTTTTCTATCAAAATTTATGTCAAAAAATCAACAATTAATTTTGACAATAAATTTTATTGGATCCACAACTTTTCAATCACACATTTTATCAATTTTTATTAAGATCTACTAAAATTTGATTTTTCTCTAAACCAAACAGGGGTGATATATACTTATGTTAGATATTTGGTTAGATATATAATAAGTGGATTTGCAATAAGGAAACTATTTATTTCAAGTTTGAAATAATGAAACTATTCATTGTAATTGTGAATTTGAGATCCTATGTTAGAGAAATATTTGTTTTAAATTGTTGAGTTTTGTTTTCTGGCCTTCCTTA
>CAIGRN010164516.1:0-13884 GCA_903798345.1 Fraxinus anomala | reverse complement strand
ATGTTTATCACTTTTTGGAATTTTTGTGCCTTTTTTATAATGTTTATTACTTTTTTCCTATCACTTTCTTAAAATTTTTGTTACTTTTTTTAGTAACAAATATCACTTTTTAATAGAAGCGAGATTGTAAATCATTTTAATAAAAAAAAGTAATACATAACTTTAAAAATCGACATTGTGTCACTTTTTAATAAAAAAAGTAACACATTATTTTTTACTTCCAAAATACTTTTCATATGATTTTTCAAAATGTCCCTAATTTAAAGGATATTTTTGGAAATTGCCATCATAAATGGGTTTGGATTGGATACTTGGAGATATGGAAATTGGGCTTGAAGTTAGTGCACTGGCCGGCAGGGTTAGGTATAGAGTAATTACACAATTTTTATATAAAAAAATCCAAAAAGCTTTGTGGGGTCACATGTGGGTCTGCCCCTGTATAGTGGCCAAACTTTGTTACCATAAACGGATGCAATAAAATAAGAAAATCGGCGGCCCGTCTATCCACAATTTGACACGTGTGCGCATAGGTCTCGCACAATTTCAGTCATTAGTTTTCAATTCGCAATCATCATTAAGTGGTTCGAATGAATTTTTTAAAGCTTCCATTTTGTTCTCCGAATTTTGAAATTTCTTATTTATCGCTCAAATTTCATACATTTTCTTCAATTTCACCTTTTTTGCATCGAATTTTACCATTAATACAATTTACACAAAAATGAAGCTATAATTCATCAAAATCAATAGAAATTATTCTAATTTAATGACCTAGATAAGTATACTAAATATACTTATTGAACATCCCAAATTTAAACATTTGTTTACCCTAAAAAAAAAATGTAGCCCAACTTAAAAGCAAAATTTAACAAAATTTGGTTAGGTAACTTGCCGTTAGTCTCAGGATTGGAATTTTTGCGTCAAACTTATGAATTACTTTAAAATCACATTGCTAAAATTAATTTCTATTTATTCAATGCAAACTGGTGTGTGTGTGTGTGTGAAGACTCATGTTAAGCACCGTAAATACATAAATTAAATCACGACCCTCAATGGTTAATATATCCTTTCATCTTGCAAGATACGCACATCCAAACTTGTTCTTTTAACTCTCCTCCCAAGATGTGATTTAAGTTTAAAGTTATATAATAATCCTCACCTTCTCTAATAGATAAATTTCACTAATTGTAAATTAACATCTCAACAAATACCCTAAGGCTCAACCAGATTTAATCAATGCATGTTGTGTGTCTTCTATTTCATGCACATCTTTTTTTTCATATTTGATGTGCGTATCCTATTTCATGCACTAATTTGATCATTTTTTGAGTTTTTCTTTTTGGGATTTTCAATTAGTTGTCTTCATTGAGATCTTTTATAAGGTAGCTTTCACTCATAAATCATGGTAGTTTTCATTTTTTATATAATGATTATTGCAATGCCCTTCATTAAACACTCATTCCAAAGATAGACATCTAGCTTAAGATTTTCATCTAATTTTCATTTTATTTACCTTAGACAATTTACACAAAATTTTGCACACTAGAATCCGTATTTATCTCAATATGTCCTTAAAACGGTTCAATCACACTCAAACTATACTAAAATTGGTTCACGGATGTATAATGTTGTGGTTGTTTCAGTTTAGCATCGAAGGTTGACGATTTTCAACATATTCAATCATATGAATCAAATTACTCCTTCTTGATGCAAAATATAAATTTTGTGTGCAAAGAACATGAAGATTCACTAGATAAGCATAAATTAATCGAACATATAACTTTTCTGCAATTCATAACTCAAAACATGGTTTCAAATACATGCATCAAAGCCGGCAAGGCTTTTTGACCCCACACAAGTATACTAAATAAATAATAAAATCGAAAAGAACTCATTTTCTAAATTTTTTTCCCGAGTTCTTCAGTTTTAACACACAAACAAGCATGAAAAACAATATAAGCAGCTAAAAAAGAAGAAACACATGACAGACATTGCATTCAATGTCTAAAAGTATAACTATAAATATGCAAGTATATGGCGAAGAATGGAACAAAAGACTCTCTTGATATGAATCTGACCGTGGTGATTGAAATGACATTATCATCCTTGGGCCTTAAGGGTCTCAAGAGGATGGCGAAGTAGGTGGAGGCATGCATTCTAGATTCTCTCTAACCATCAATTACATCTCGTCAACACAAATGCTCATGCCGTCTATCCTTCCTGTGTAGCAATCTAGCCTGCAGGTCAAAAAGTCATTCTCTCTGCGAAGATCGACGAAATCGGATCTTATTGTGCTACCTGCACTATTTGATCATGTGCTCGTCTACCCAGAGCTATGACTTGAGAACACAAATCGACTCAAACTCAACTATAAATACTTCGACCTCCTCATTATCTTAATTACTATGCTAATTTTAGAGCAAACAATAAAGTCGAATGATGACATGCTATTTTCATTTTCATTGAATGCTAGTGATTCTTTTGGCTCAGTCATGATAAAGTTCTCTACTTCAAGATGGAATTAGCATGCAGTCCTCCCCTAAAGGCATATTGTCTTCATGAATTTCAGGATCTCTCATCTCATATTGTTTTGTCTTTCGCTTGTGTTTTGTCATTGTCAATGAAATTGGGAAAAATAAGTAGATCGGTTGAAAAATTAAAATTAAAATCACAACAAATAAATAAATAAATTTCAAACTAAAGCATAATTAACTACAATCTAACTAAATATCTATGGTCCCCGTATAGGTCGTCAAAACTTGTTGCATTGAGGTCTCTCAAGTGGCGATATCGTAACAGTTAATAATGTGGATATGAATCCAATTATTATTCCCATGAGGATTAAGTACTCAATTAGATTTCCAATTAACACTAGTTTTACTTGATGGATAGCTAATTAAATCTTCCCATGAGGATTAAGTACTCAATTAGATTTCCAATTAACACTAGTTTTACTTGATGGATAGCTAATTAAATCTACAACTAATTTAACTAATTGGAATTCGTGTTCGAAACTCCATTAATGGCATGCATAAGGACCCGAGTCCCATATTCTTCCATATTAATGTAAAACTTGAAGATCAATGTTTCTATTTTATTCAATAGTCTCCATTGAGTAAAATTAAATATATTCTCACAAATGACCCTACATATCTCTATGAAAGATGTAAATATACGAAAATGCGTTAAATCACAAGAGCATTCATAAAATCACATAAAGCGTAGTGATATATTTATATTTCTTATTGGACTTTACAGTGATTGTTATGACGTGTTATATGTCAAAATGTGAAAATTATTATGAAAACATCAAAATAGAGAGTTTGTAGTTATTCTAATATCTATATAATTAGCCAAGCATTATATGATTATAAACGCACAAATTGAATTGATACAACATTATCAAAAATTCAAGATTCTTTTTAACAACCATAATTTCAGAACTCTTTAATTCTTATACTCATTTTCAAATACACATTTACACAATAAAATATTATGCATGTAGTTTAAAATTTCTTCATACTTTTTAACTACACATTCTCCAAAAATTCACTATTCAAAACTCAATTTTCTCAAAATAATGACCATTACTCTGGGCGAAGTGTGAAAAGAAGATATAAGACAATCTAGAAATCTCGAGTTTAACACTCCTTGATCAATCTATTTGAATCTCCTCCTTCAAAGTCCAAGCAAAGATGAATAAATTTGGTATAAGGTTATGTGTTTTCTATTAAAAGATTAAAGCTTGTAATGAATACGTCTTTCTTCTCCTAGGTTTCCCCCTTTGAATTATATATGTCTAGCGTATCCTAAAAGCTTCCATTTTAATGATAGATGAAAGTATGTAATTATAACTCCAAGAATTAGATCAAATCTCGTAAGTTGAACAAAATTAGGAAAGCAGGTTTTTTGGTCGAAACAACGTGTGATCGCAAGGTGTATATCGCTTTGATAGCATGATAGATACTTTTGAGTTGCTGGTGACAATTCTAGCACATGCTTCCGTGTTTACGTTGATTACAAAATTTCATTTTTGGTTCAGTTTGAGTCCCTTCTTATTGTACCATGGATCCTTCATCTTTGAATATCTATATTTTGATCCTCATCCTCCACAAATTATCCATAATTGATCTGCTTTTAGTTTCAAAAGTTTACAATTGAGTTCCCAAACTTTTCAAACGTTGAATTTAAATTGTGAAACATTATGAACCTCCTCCAATTTCTATATTACTACTTCTTATGAATCTCGTGCAATCCAGAATCAACTCTAATTAAGCTCTAAATCATCTTTCTTCGCACTAATTGTATCCAAGTCGGGATTTTTATTTATAACTGACATATTTATTCTAAATTATATATAGATATCTATTCAATTAACCAAAATTAATCAAGTTTATTAGCCAGCATATATATCAAAAGCCATAATTTTTCTCTGATTCCATACATTTACCTAATTTACCCCCAAAACTATGAAAAAATAAAATAATGTTGAATCAAACAGCTTTATTGTCATTCTGAAAATAGTTTTCAAATCGTTTAATAATATTGTACAATTATACATAAAGCATGTGTTTGACTTTGAGATCCTTACCTTGCTTTATTATAGATACTCTCGAAATAATCCATACTTTTGATATTGTTTATCAATATTTAATTAACTCCTAATTGATAAAAAAGTAGGATATTTTAGAACTATATATTTTATGAAATCTACTACTTTTATCAAATTTTTAACCCCACATTTCATCAGCTTTATTAATCCCCTGTTTAGCCCTCTGTAGAATTATAATTCATTTTTCTCTCTTCTTATCAATCATAATTTTTTCATTAAAATAATAATTATTACACGTAATCCCAAAACTGTTTTTTTTAACCACATATTAAAAAAATAAATAAATTATTCTAATAATTAAAATTTCAAATAATGGGACAAACGGGGGCTAAAATTTATTAAAAATTTGATTTTAAGCTAAATCAAACATGGTTTAAATGCGCAATTTAGAATAAGTTATAACCATTTTCGGATTTTTGTAATAATAGACCCACTAAACCATAGTCACATACAACATCGTCTAAGACTAGACATAACCTCTAGTAAGTATATGCATTGTCAAACTTACATTACAAACTATACGAGTGAATACTCAATAAGTATAATTATGTATGAACACGTGTATGATTTTTCATCTTTTCTCAATATCTTAACTTATTCATCTTTTATTTTTTTGGCCCTGATATTAATACGAACAATAACAAACGCGTTATGATCAGTGTTTGTGTATCCATCCTAGTGGATACAACAACTCTGATTCCACAATGTGTCCATCCTATTTGCTACAACGACTCAGGATTCCACATTGATTTCGTCCTAATCGCTACAACAACTCAGAAATCCACCAACATATAAATCACCAAATAACTCTGACCTCAGTATATGACACTCACTAGTTCCTATTCGTAGTAATCGGGCCACCGTAAGACTTCCTGATAGCGTCCAAAAGTGTCTACCCCCAATACCCTACCCTTAACACGTGTATCTTTGAGGACACCAAATAATACAGTACACATGTAGAGTGATTCCATTCAACTCATTGTTATCATCTCATTCTGAATGTTCTTTTCAAGTATTGACAATCATCTCTCTTTATTCTCTTTATCTCTTGCATGAAGGACAACTTCTTTCGTGTTCACACATATGATATGCACGTGCACGAGACATTGTATATCTCATACACCACATATGATGTTATATTCTTATTGTTCAAGATCATGTTTTGAGTTGGGCCTTAAATGGACCAAGTGCGTGGATGAATTGGAAATGAATTGAAAAAAACAAAAATAGGCGGAATTGCATTTTGCCCATGCGACTAACATGGGAAAATGGAGCTCGTGGTCATATAAGACTCTTAAAATTCACTCGAGCCAAAAGTGGTTGCACCGTGAAACCGCATGGAAATAGCCCATGTGGCCACATGGGTGTTAAAAATAGCCGTTAGGCTGGTTTTCAGATTTGAATTCTGGAGGCTTTTGGTTGAAAAGTTCAACCTTTTCATGGAGGGCTGGAACCATTTTGTGATGGGATGATTGAAAACTATATAGAGAGAATAGCATTCATCCCTAAAAACAAGAAATCATAATTCAATCCATCCAATCTTTGAGAAATTATTACAATTTCCTTTACATATTCAAACTTCAGTTTTCATTTTGTTCATATAGGAAACACACTTGTGCTTTGGTGTTCCCCTTAAAAGGCTTGATTAATCATTCCAACTATTTGCCGAAAACCCTTAAAAGTATTTGGAGAGGAGTTAAATATTGTATTGTTGAGGACAACGTTCTTAAAATGTGTTTCAGTCTTGCCATTTAATTCGTTTCTTTAGTGATTCCATCTTCATCCTTGTTTCTCCATTGTTGTAATATTTCCAACAATATCAAACGATATTCCTTACTACGATGGAAAAGGAATCTACGCTTGCAACTATCAAATTGAATTGATGAACCAAGATTTGATGCGTTTGGATAGATTCGATGGAACCAACTTC
Source organism: Fraxinus anomala (assembly GCA_903798345.1). Lineage (NCBI taxonomy): Eukaryota > Viridiplantae > Streptophyta > Magnoliopsida > Lamiales > Oleaceae > Fraxinus > Fraxinus anomala. The sequence continues at coordinate 7,345 of CAIGRN010164516.1, read as the reverse complement.
ATTTGGCCGTAAGATAAACTCAAATTCCTCATAATGGCATTAATGATCTTCTACGTGCTAGATCCAGGTTTAGAACCAATCATTGAAGTGTTCGATAAAGATTCTAAAGAAGTAAGGGCTGAGAGAAATAAATGATAAGAGGACGAGTTGACTTGTCACAATCACAGTCTTAATGCTCTTTTCGATCGCTTGTATGATCTTTATACCAACACCACTTCGACAAAGGAAATCTGGGATACACTTGAAAACAAATATAAGGCTGAGGAGAAAAATACCAAGAAATTTTTAATTTCTAAATACTTTGATTTCAAAATGCTTGATAACATTCCTTTGTTGCGTCAAGTACATGAACTACAAATCATTGTCAATAAATTGAAAGTGGTGAATGTTGAACTTCCGAATCTTTCCAAGCGAGAGCAATCTTGCTAAATTTCCGAGGACTTGGAAAGAATATCGAAAAAATATTCTTCACAATTTTGAAGACTTTTCTTTGGAACATATACAAAAACATCTTCGCAAAGGGAAAGAATTAAGGGCACGAGATAAGAGCGAAAGTTCTTATGATGGCTCTTCAAAAATCAATGCCATGGACAACGTTGATCACTCTAACAAATACAAGAAGAAGGAAGAGTCTCTTGGTCCTAAAAAGGATCAAGGGATGTGATATAACGAGGTTCAACCCAAACTACACCTAAAAGGGGGTGAATAGGTGATTATGCGAAATTAAAAACTTAATAATTAATTATCAACAAGCCACTATTAATTATGTCTAAATGGTTAATAAAACAGTTCAATTTTTCCTATGTTGAAATACCGCAATTATGAAAGTAATAAACAAATCACAGTTTGGTATTTTGGATTTGATGTTTTCACCTCCAAGAACAAATCACAGCACGAAGGTTGAAAGCTTATATGATGCAGAGGATATGGAGAGTATGTGTTTTCTCAATGTTCAACATTTTTAAAAAAATCATTCAGATCTATTCTGGTATTTATATGTAGGTTAAGGAATGATGCCGGATAAAAAGCTTTAAAATAACGAATTAAAAATTCTCCGGATAATCCTGTCGCTCGAGCGAAAGGCAAGCTACAGTGTGTCGCTCGGGTAAAGGCAATGCGACAGGCGGGCAATAATATTTTTGTTTCTGTCGCTCAAGCCAAGTCATGGCGACAGTCTAGTGAAATTACGGTGCCGTTTTTCCTTCTTTTCCATTCTGGAACCCTAGACCTAATACAATTTAATTTCTACTATTTGCAATTTACTCTTTGACTTTTACAACATATTAAATTTGGTCTATTTTGTTCACAGACTTGCCAATTACATCAAAAACCTAACAGAAAGTTCAAAAACAAGTCTAAGGGACCTTGCTATGTTTGTGGAAAATTAGGACACTGTGCAAGAGATTGCAGGCATAAAAAGGAACAAAATGAGTGAAATGTGAACTTTGTTGAAGAGATTATTGCTAGGGTGAGTGAAATCAATGCAATTAAAAGCAAGTTCCAGGTTGGTGGTATGACACCTACGCAACAATACATGTTTGTTCTGATAATTCACTTTTCAAAATGATAGATAAGAGACTCAAATGGAAAATGAAGGACGATCTAAAGTGATTTTTAAAGGGAACGTTGAAATCATCTCCACATCAGGAAAGAAGATTATTTTGACCAATGTTATCCATGTACTAAAAATGAATAGAAACTTATTAAGTGGGATTCTTTTGGGAAAATCAGGAATCAAATTTGTATTTGAGTCGAAAAAACTTGTATTAACCCGAAAAAAATATTTTGTTGGCAAAGGCTATTCAAGTGAAGGAATGGTCAAACTTTGTATTATTGAGGATGATTATAATAAAAATAATTCTTTTGATTATATGTTTGATTCGTTTAATTTATAACATGGTAGATTAGCACACATAGATGTTAGCACTATGAAAAGAATGGCTAAATGTGGATTAATATCATGTGAAGTTGATATAACTTAGATAAATATAAAAGTTGCATTAAATCTAAAATGATTAAAAAGACAATTCATAGTATAGAGAGATAATCAAATCTACTTGAACTTGTACATTCAGATATATGTGAATTGAATGACATGCTAACAAAGGCAGTAATAAATTTTTTATTACATTCATTGATGATTGTTCTAGGTACACGTATGTATATTTATTAAAATATAAAGAAGAAGCTTTTAATGCCTTTAAAGTATATAAAGCTAAAGTTGAAAATCAATTAGGAAGAAAAATAAATACTCCAAAAAGTGATGGGGGTGTAAAATATTTTTCAATTGAATTCAACATATTTTGTGAACAAAATGGCATCATACACCAATGTTATGCACCACGTACATCTGAACAAAATGATTTAACAGAAAGAAAGAATAAAACATTCTTAGAAATAATTAATGCCACGTCATTAAATTTTGAATTACCATTTAATTTATAGAGTCAAGCCTTACTTAGTGCATGTCATATAGTAAATAGGATTTCATTAAAAACGAATAAAGTTTCTCTATATGAAATATGGAAATGAATGAAACCAATTATAAATTATTTCAACGTGTGAGGGGTGTCTTGCTTATTGCAAAAATACGGATCCAAAGAGAACCAAATTAGGCCCTAAAGGTATAAAATATGCCTTTGTGGGATATGCTTTAAATACTAAGGCCTATTGATTATTAAATTTAGAATCCAATGTTATAATATAATGAAGGGATGTAGAGTTTTTCGAGAATGTATTGACAAGAAGAATTCTCAAAATAAAACTCATGTAAACATTTCTGCTTCTAGAGAATCACAAGTAGAAACATTTATGACAAATGTTGAACTATTAAGTGAACTTCGAAGAAGCAAGAGAGTTAAAAATGAAAAGGGTTTAGGATCATAAGAAATAGACTCCCAACTTATTTCTCTCTATTAGTCGAGTGAGATATGAAAGATGTTATAAAAGCAATTCCTTTTATTTTTTAAGTTGAAAGTGATCCTAAAACTTGTAAAAAAGCAATGTCTTCTAGAAATTGTATATTTTGGAAATATGTAATAAGTGATGAAATGCATTCTATTATATCGAACAACACTTGAAAAATTGTTGATTTACCAAAAGGACCAAAATTCATTGGTTGTAAATGGATATTTAGAATGAAATATAATTCTAATGTTACACTCAATACCTATAAAGTTAAATTAGTAGCTAAAGGGTATTGATAGAAGGAAGTAATCGACTATTTTGACACATATACACCAGTGATTGGGATAACCTTAATAAAGATCTTCTTTGCATTAGCATAATTTATGATTTATATGTTCATCAAATGGATGTCAAGACGGCATTTTTAAATGGCGATTCTTGAGGAGGAGGTCTATATAGAACAATTGGAAGAAAATGAACACAAGTCATGCAAATTAGTTAAGTCCTTGTATGGATTAAAACAATCCTAAAAAGGGGAATGAGAAATTTGACTCTAAAATTATGTCATATGGTTTTATCATAATTCAGTAGATACATGTTTCTAAACTTTGTGATACTATTACTATAATTATGTGTCTTTATGTGGATGTTATGTTAATAAGTAGTAATAACATAGAAGGAATTCAAGAAATAAAGAGGTTTCTATTCTCTACGTTCAAAATGAAGGATCTTGGATAAGTAGATACTATCATTTGTATTAAAGTGAGGAAAGATAGTGAGGGTTATTCATTAAGTCAATCACATTATATTGAGAATGTGATAAATAAGTTCAAATATTTGAACATTAAGAAGCGAATATCCCCATTAGATCCAAGTATCTAGTTAATAACAAATGATGGAAGAGAAATAGCTCAAATTGAACATAAAAGTGCAAGTGGAAGCCTTATGTACACGGTACAATGTATAAGACCAGACGTTGCATTTATTGTGAGTAAATTAAATAGGTTTACTAGCAATCCAAGTTTGAAACATTAGGGTTCTTGATTACTTGAAGAAAACTAAAACTCTTGGACTACAATATACAAAGTTCCCAACTTTCCTAGAAACATATACTGACACTAGTTGGATATCAAGTGAGGGTGAAAACAAGTCTACTTTAGCTTGGGCATTTACTCTTGGAAGATGTGCATTTTTTTGGAAGTCCAAGAAACAAACATGCATTACACACTCAACAATTGAGTTAGAATTTGTAGCATTGGCCGAAACTGGAAAAGAGGTTGAGTGGCTAAAGGATCTTTTTTATGAAATTCCTTTGGATGCAAAGGATATTTCTCCTATACCTATCTTTTGTGATAGTCAAGCTACTTTAGTATGAGTATATATCGAAGTATATAATGAAAAGTCTAGAAATATGGTCTAAGACATGATCATGTGAGAAAATTAATCAATCATGGAATAATTTCTTACGTATGTTAAGTCTATTGAGAACTTAACTAATCCGTTGATTAAACTTCTTACAAGAGAGTTAGTAAAATCAACATTGAAAAGGATATGGTTGAAACTCCTTGATTAAAAATTCACCAAGTTCAAAGGGTAATAACAAATTATTGATAAGTGTATAAGTTTCAACACTGTTAACTTATTTAAAATTCTATCTTTGATGAATAGGGTTGGTTGTTACAATTGGAGGGATAAGTTATAAAACTCTTAATGAAGTTCGGTACAAGGAACAAGTATCTCTGAAATTAACAAAGATTCTGGAAGAACTTCACCTATATGAACTTCGAGGTAGTGTCACCTCAATACAGAATTAGAGTTTCTCTTAAGAGTTCAACAAAAAGGATAAGTGCAAGTATTGACCTATAATTGATTTCATCATTAATATTTTGATCATAACAAATAAGATTAATATTGTTTCTAGCAATTGATTTTGAGGGATAATAATTCAATATTAAAATCAATCAAGCATTGTCAAAATCAAATCATTATAAATCGGACTCGAAATGAAGATCAAAGTGGAAGTTAAACATTCAAGTCAAATCATTGGAGACAAGAAGTCTAAGAGACAAACTTCGAAGCAAAATTAAAAAGCTAGACTTCTTAGTTCAAATATAAAGGTACTAATATTTTGATATGTAGTAATGGATGATTAAAGCTCAAAAATCATTTTATACACGAAAATATTATTTCATAAAAGAATTGTATAAAAAAATTATTCTTATTGATATTTAAATTTTTTACAATTTTACTTGCTTTAAAAAATAAAGTGAAAATGTCATTCAAAAGCCCACATTAAAAAAAAATATAAAAACATTTAAAGTCAAGTCAAAGAGAACGTCTGGTTCGCCCAATGGTCATTTTTTTAGCCGTTATGATTTTTTACACACAACGGTTAGTTTAGTTGTTCGGCTCAGGATCCATCCAGATGTTTGGATGAGTTGTCTGATTTGTCAGAAATTTGAGAGTTTTGATTGTTATAAATACCACTTCACTTTGCATTCATTATAACAATTAGAAAAGAGTTTTCTTGTGAAATATATTTGTGAAAAATCTTCTTTGAGATTACATTTTCATATTCATTTCATTTATTTTTTCATAACAAAAACTTTGATTGTTGAATCAAACTTCTTAAATCATTTCTCCCATAAAAGTTTTTCATTTATCTTTTTGCTTAACTTATTTATATCAATCTTAAAAGAAAGATATTTTGAAGAAAATCTTTACACTTATATTGTATAAACTTTTATACTTTTTCATATTGAAAATTTTGATTGATTAAATTAAACTTTTAAAATCATCATATTTATCAAAATTTCTCATTTCTCTCTTAGTACTTAATTTTTTACAATTATTCATTAAAAGAGAGATATCTATTAAGAAGATTTTTTGAACCTATATTGCATTTATTTCTTCTTTATTTTCTCCTTGAAACACTTTAATTCATTGAATCTAATTTTTGATTATCATATTTATCAAAGTTTTTCATCTAATATTTGAGTTATCATTTATTACTATTCATTTAAAATTTCTCATTTCTCTCTTAATATTTAATTTTTTACAGTTATTCATTAAAAGAGATATATCTATTGAGAAGATTTTTTGAACCTACATTGCATTTATTTCTTCTTTATTTTCTCCTTGAAACACTTTAATTCATTGAATCTAATTTTTGATTATCATATTTATCAAAGTTTTTTATCTAATATTTGAGTTATCATTTATTACTATTCATTGAAGTGTTAGTTTATCTTAATACTTAAATTTTTAGTATTATTTAGCAAGATATGAAGTCCATTGTAATATTACTTTAATAAATTATGGGTCATGTTGAAGTCTCATAAAGATCAATATTGTATAACGATCATTGCTCTTTATTGTAAGTCACCATGTGAGTCATATTGAAATCTCATAAAGCTCAATAGTATGGGTTATATTGAGGTCCCGTGAAAACTCAATAGTAGGTCATGTTGAGGTCCTGTAAAGCTCAATATTGTATAAGGATCGGTGTTCCTTGTTTGTAAGTCATCGAAAGTGTTGTAAATGGTTAGATTGTATAAGTCAATCAACATAGTGAAAATACATCGCTCTTGCCTGAGAGCTTGATAACGGAGGACGTAAATCATTACTTTGGATCAAACATTCACAATTATATTGTTTGTGTCATCTCTCCATTTTACTTCTCGCTTATATTTGTGATTATTATTTGAATTAATCTATATAGTCTTTACTTGCTTGAATTTAAATTAATACTGCGAAAAAATTTAAAAATGAATTATCCTCCACTTGGTTAGTTATTCGTGGACTATCAATTGGTATCAGAGCAATGTGCTCATTTGAAAATTAAGATTGTATAATCTTGAGCAATAACTAACCACATTTTTTCAAATCTTGAGGGGCATTCTACAAATCGTCATCATTTCTTTGATGGTACTCATTATAACTATTGAAATGTTATAATGACGATATTTATTCAATCAATAGATTATAATATTTAATAAGTTATTGAATTTGGTTCTTATGTGCCTAAAAAGATTATTAAAGAGGATGGTATACCGGATTAAATAATTGCTAAACCTAGAGAGGCATGTAATGAAGAAGATAAAAGAAAATTATCGTTAAAGGNATTCAATCAATAGATTATAATATTTAATAAGTTATTGAATTTGGTTCTTATGTGCCTAAAAAGATTATTAAAGAGGATGGTTAACCGGATTAAATTATTTCTGAACCTAGAAGGAATATAATGAAGTAAATAAACAAAATCATCTTTAAATGCTAGAGCAAAACATATACTTTATTGTGTTTTAGACATAATTGAATTTAATTGCATTAGTACATGCGATTCTGCTTATGATATTTGGCATACTTTAAAAACTACTCATGTTGGAACTAATAAAGTTAAGGAAACAAAAGTAAATATGTTGGTTAAAGAATTTGA